>JAIEZT010001318.1:25393514-25436014 GCA_019594935.1 Periophthalmus modestus
TTGTGTTTTTTTGCAGGTAGTGAATGTGCTGCAGTCCCTGCTGGCGCAGCTTGATGAGGTGAAGAGGGAGAGGGAGGCCCTGGAGGGGGAGATCAAGGCTGTCACCTTCGACATGTCTGTCACCTTCCTGACAGCGCTAGCTCAAGATGGCGCCATCAACGAGGAGCAGCTCTCACTGGCTCAGCTCGATCAGCTGTACGGCTCGTACAACCAGAGAGTACAGGCCAGCCTCCGCAAACAGGAGGAGCTGCTGGGACAAGTGCAGGTACAAGGAACACTGCAGCCTCAGAGCATATTCTCTTCTGTTACCCCTTTCACTTTACCAGTGTAATCAGAGGGGTCAGGTGTGCAGATTGGCAGTCTTCAGTCAGTCTACCGCAGGGCAGCTGTGTAATTTTTTGCATTACTCATTCACTCCACCACTGAGTGTGGAGGGAATGAATTATGCACAAACAAAGTGACTTAAAATGTCTGGAAAAGCATCGGAAGGCTTATTATGAATCTCAGTATTGTTTACTAAGAAATGGCCTCTAAATAATACCTTAATACATAAACATTTTTATGTAAATAAAAAAGTATGTATGCTTTACATGATGTTTGTAGCCAGATGTTATTAGAAATTACTTCTTGAGTTTTGCAGCACTCAAGAAGGAATTTGGCTGCTTAAGAATATGTCGGTAATGTGGCTCAGAATTCTTTTGTCTAGATTGGAAGTTATGAAACATCCATGAATGAGCCCATTGTTTTTTTTAATCACAATGAGCCAGAGTTACATGTTTATGAAAAACAAAAATGTAAGCTTTCCCTGAATTATGAATAATTATGAAAAAGTGTTTCTCCAAGTTTTTCATTTTGAAACCCTGCACTCTTCATGCAGACATCACACCAGGAGTTCAGTAACCTGAAGCAGTCAAACTCTGAGGCCAACCAGAGAGAGGAAGTCCTGAAGAAGCTGGCCTCAGCTCACGACAGCTACGTCGAGATCAGCAGTAACCTACGTGAAGGCACTAAGGTACTCAGTCTCCCCAAGCCCTGCACATTGTGCCATATGAACTGTACCACACCAGCCTCAGCCTGTCACAAACTTTCTTCTAAAAGTTGTTACCGCACTGTGTCAAGCCCAGTGGTTTATTTTTGTCCTGTGTTTCTCCACCACAGTTTTACAACGACTTGACAGAAATTCTACTGAAGTTCCAGAACAAGTGCAGCGACATTGTTTTCGCTCGTAAAACAGAGCGTGATGAACTACTTAAGTACGTCCTTGTATCTACTGTTCCCTCATACTGTTAGACATATTTGACCCATTGATGATTCAGGAGTAGACCACATGGCATATTTTTATGCGGCGTAATCTGTACCTAAAGGCATTTGTCTTTTTCTCCAGAGATCTCCAGCAAAGCATTGCACGTGAGCCCAGTGCTCCATCCTTTAATGTACCTGCATATCAGAGCACTCCCGCTGCCCCCGCCGCTGGACCCACACCTGCTCCCAGGACTGTGTTTGTAAGCAGAAATCACCGCACAGCAATGACGCACATTCACAGCTGTATGTTTAACTCATTTGTGTCCTCTTTTAGCCTGAACAGCCAACTCCAGCAAAGGCTGCTCCTCCAGCCAGACCCCCTCCACCCGCCATCACTCCCCAGGCAGCCACAGGACCTCCCGCCAACCCGCTTCCTGCTGTCCCACCCACCAATAACCCCCCACCTATGGCTCCTCCCACTCAGGCCCAGGGACCACCATACCCCACCTACCAGGGTTACCCAGGGTGCGTTTTTCACTATACAATTTTACTCTGAATCAGCTTAACTCCTTTGTTTAAGTGTTTTAGTGAAATAAGGTCGTTGAATGTCTGGTCTTGCTCTGTGTTGGCAGGAAAAACTGATTATTTGTGTCTTTGTAAAGGGTATACTAAAAACATTAAGTCAGATTGACACTTAATTTAATGTGGCATTTATCAAAAGAACCACTCTTTGAACTGTTGCTAATTATTATAAGAGCAATTCTGTCTCTGCTAAAAGCAAGTGCTGATCTTTTGCTGTTAACATTCTCTTGGAAAAAACATTCTGGTTCATGTAATAGAAAGAAGTAACAGAAACCCATTACAAATGTAACTTGATCTTTTTTCTTATTTCTGTGTTGTTTATGCAGATACTACCAAATGCCAATGGGTTACCCCTACGCTGCCTATGGACAGTACTACATGCCATACCAGGCTACTCCAGGACAAGGATACCCAGGAGCGCCCCCTTCTGGACAACCATATCCCGGTTACCCCCAACAGCCCCCTCAGCAGCAGCCCTACTATCCGCAGCAATAACTTCTTTTTTTCTGTCTGTTCCTCTGCTCATATGTTAACACCAAATAACCCTCCAGCAATAACAGCTTTTCTCTGCTGGCTTCCTCCTTCTCGTCACACTCACCCGATTATTTTTTCTCTCACTAATAGCACCCATTGGAAACCTAACTGACGGGCGACCTCCGTGCTGCTTTGCACTTCTCCCAAAACCCCTTCATTACTTTGCCACTATGGTTTCATCTCATCCTCCTCGATTCTAATGCTCCTGTTTTGATTTGACAGCACTTCTCTGTAATCTAACCTCCTCCTATTGTTTATATGGGTATTTGTACTGCTACTTTTCTAACAATTTTTATTCATTTATTCTTTGGGCTGGACTGCTGTACCACACTTTTAGAGGCGCTCAAACAGGGGCACACTTTTCCTGCAATGGAAATGCATTGAGTGGATGGACTTGTCATGCCACATCCTCCTCCCCCATAAATAGTGCTCCTTCACCAACAATATTCCTATTTTTATAATGAACCCTGATGCCTCGCTGATGTATAAACCTATAAAAAGGAATGGCCTGTAGGTTTTGTAATGTAGACTGTTGAGAGTTTGGCTCTTCTTTTTCTCACCCAGGGAATGTTGGTATATTTCTGTCTTACAATCAGAAGCTGTACAACTGGGGAAATTACTCTATATAAATATATGTATAAAACGACTATGTACGTGGTTAACCAGGACACTTTGTGATGCACTCATGCTCTTGTTTGTGTTATTTTTATTCCTCAGCTCTAATGTGATTAAACAGAAATGACAGTAATTGCTATTTGTTTGTCTTCAATTTTTAGGTTTAATTGTGAATATTTAAGAAGTGTCCAGAAGAGGGCAGTCCTGTAGCTCCCTCTAGGACCACCACTCAACCTGCCACTATCACTCGTCTTTGTAGCCAATTGGATGGGAAGTGAGTCGTCCTACTCGACTAATCGGACCCCTCTTGACCTCCCGTGCATCCGGGCCAGATCCCATTTAGATGACATGCAAATTGCGTTTCATTGAGGTCGTGATCTCATCCAATCGTATTTCCCCGCAGGTGATTTTCCCCGCAGACAAGATTTCATCCCCAGATATTTATTCAGTGCTGGGAGACGCTAATGATTCACGTATCTCCTCCTTTTTGCATTGTGCGCCTGTGTGTCCCGTGTGCCTATGTGTGCGTAAGCGTGCGCACGTGTGTCTGTGTGTGTGTGTGTGTGTGTGTGTGTGTGTGTGTATGTGTGTGTGTGTGTGTGTGTGTGTGTGTACGTGGCAGAGGCTGAAGCAGATGGTAGCGCAGTGTGATGTCTGGAAGGATGCATGGAGATGTTGGCAGAACGCTGCTGGTCCCCTGCCTGCATCCATCACTCTCTCCACCTCTCTGCGTTTTTCCCCTCTTCTTATCATCCCAATGCTTTAAAAAAAACACCATATTTCTATCACATTCTCCCTTAGCGCTTTGTTTTCTTTTCCATCAACACCCTTCATCGTGTTGTGCTTTCTTTATGCCACCTGTCTCAATTTCTCACCCGCTCTCTCCACTTCACTATTTCCCCACCACAAATCATGTATAACTTGTCTGCACTGATCACTATCTCATAAACCTCTCAAAGCATTACCCCATAGTGTAGTCCCTACTAGTCTTCAATATTAGGGTGCATTTTCTCGCTGTTAATTATACAGACCAAACCCCCCAGTGACTTAAAACAATACGGTATACTGGAAGTGACAACACGCACACTCCACCAGCAGCATTCACCCCTGGTCTTATCTCTATCGCTGCCAAAGCCAATTGTTGCTGTGGATGTGTTTATCAAAGGTGTCCGCGTGTCTGGGGTACTTAATTTTAACAAGACATTCTGCACCAGGAGGAGTGTCATATTTTAATTGGTCTGAAACCGAATAAAGGCACAAAACAGACCACCGCAGTGACAGGTATTAATTACGTTCTGCCTAATGCGCGCTCCTCCAAACTCAGCACTCAGCCATATTGGTGCCTACACTATTTCTACTCCCACTCTCGGTTACCATCAACATTTCTTAGCTTTATTTTGTATATTCTTCTTAGTCAACACTGGATCAGTACTTATTTATTCTTGGCTTGTCTTGACATACTTTAAAACCCCACATTGTGATGAAAAATTGAAGTAACGTGATGCGCATGTGATGTGCGCTCCTTGGCCCTGGTACATGTGTTTGTTTCTGTTGTAATTTTTCCACCATATAAAGCAAGATTCCTGAAATAACTTTGATTGACAGGTTTTAGACGCAGTTACTATAACAACTACCTCCTGGTACTCACGAGCACTCTCTCACCCCCTTCACCTCTCCTCTTTTCATTTTCTTTTACCCCCATCCCGCGCTCTCCCCCGACTACGCGCGTGTGTGTGGGCGTGGAGAAGAAGAGATTATGAAAAACTCTACTGCAATATTCCTTCACATCACAGCCATGTTTGTGTTGCTAAGATAGAGGCCTGGCATTATAACCTGTGTGGGTGAGGGTATAGGCGAGTGTGGGAAGATGAAACGCACTTATACAACGCAGGCAAATAAGCGTTTTTATTTTTCGTGTTTCCCTTTTTAGTTACTTGTTCCCTCTGTCAGGTTCCGCTTGTATAATCTTGTCCATCCACTGATTTGTGCGTGAGAGAGGTGCGTGGGCATCTTTTTCTGTGCGTGTTTGTGCGTAAAGCGTGCCAAAACGGTGGCCACACGATATGATGAGTGCATTTTAACGATAGTATCCAGTGGGAATGACAGGAGAGAGTGGCGAGCGCGCAAGAATGGTGAGCATGTCTGTGCGCGCTCACACTCTGCTGGGAAGGAGACAGACGTCATTGCTGCCACCTGCTTCTCTAGGACAAAGGCCAGGCGCGCGCACAGCCAAAGTAGAGGTCAAAGCAATCTCTTTACATAGCATTAATGATATGATTTACTTAACCTTCTTGGGCTAAAACTATCCACGGCCCACTGTCCCCTCCTGTCAGTGGACGCCCCCCTCTCTGCTGCCCCTGTGCTCGTGGCTCTCCTTTCATCTTCCCGTCTCTGAGTCACCACACGCGGGTGAGAGGTCTGAGGAAAACAAGCTGCCAGAGTTGGACATGCCATAACAATGCAGCACCTGTCAGCGTGTGCGTTTTTGTGCGCGCACCTATGCAGGCACACGCGCACACGGCTGTCTGAGCGCGTCTGTCATTGAGAGAAAGTAAGGAATATTTTTGAGTCTTACTGTAAATACAAAGGCACTAGGGCTGTGTGGCTTTCCTGTGAAGTTGCTCGGTCGCGTTATTGAGCGCCTGTCTCGCTCTGTGGCAGGAAATGAGATGTTGGGTCTCTGCACCTGCGTGACCCCAGCTCTGAGATCTCCTCTAATGATCAGAGCTGCGGTGCCCCCGTGTGTACTACGCGCCTCAACCCGCTCCTCACTTTCCCCAACCTGATCAATAACGCGCCCATCACCAGCCCGCGCCGTGAGTAAAACAGATGCTTCCAGTGCGCGTTTTAGATCAAGTAATGAGCACACCTGTAGAGGTCTCTGCTCTCTTCTTCTTGGCACTTTAGAGTAGTGAGTTGTGCATCAGGTTGCACGCCTAAGTGCTTTGCTATTGATCTTCTTGATGCCGCAAATTGACCGCTGGACCTGGGATGTGTTCTTCATGTAAACCTGCGTTGATGCAGTCAGCTCAGTGGGAATTTGAGGGCATTTGGGCACCGTTCACCCAGCGATAATTCAGAATTAATTAGGCTGCGATACACAAGGGGGGAAGACGGAGCCCATAATAAGACATTTAAAGCAGAATGGGATCTGGTATCCAAGTGCAGGGTATCCATAGAGACCGTTGCTATGGCGTAGAGAAATCTCACCTCATTAGGAACAAATATAAATAGCCCTGCGACTCCGCTTATGGCCGCGGTGCCCACGGCTGAGCGAAGGGGCTCCGCTGCTTCCAGGTCATTGATACCCGGGTGGGAGTCGGGAAGCGCGCAAAGAGGGCGTGATGAATGGTGGGAATGATTAAGAGAATTAGAAGAGATAGTCTTGCAGCAGTGATTGAGTTCTTGGTGATGTTGGAGGAGGATATGGAGATAGAGAGGCAATATTGATGCAAATTTGGAGAGCAATGCAGAACTTTTATCTGTTTGTAATTGCAAGGGGTTGGACTGCA
Source organism: Periophthalmus modestus (assembly GCA_019594935.1). Taxonomy (NCBI): domain Eukaryota; kingdom Metazoa; phylum Chordata; class Actinopteri; order Gobiiformes; family Gobiidae; genus Periophthalmus; species Periophthalmus modestus. Next base: position 25,400,000 of record JAIEZT010001318.1, read on the forward strand.
CTAAAAGTTTATATAGGCCAGATGTAGTTTAAAGAAAATGGATTTAATTGCTGCATTGGGGGAAACGGACTAAAACGGGGTAATGAGCCATTGTGTATGACTCTGGAAATATGTGTCCCTAGCTCCTAAAAATTTCTTTCCACAGTGTTGTACATAATGAGGGAAAAGAGGAGAGGACAGGACAGGAGAGGCGGCAGGATGGTTTTGTGGGAGGAAAGCTCCAAGTGAGGAACTGTGAGAGAGGATGACAGGCAAGTGCAGAGAAGACAGATGAAGAGAAAACTCCACACAGCCTCCACTGATTGCATCAACAGGTCCCAGCCCTCCAGGTATACTGCAGTGCACCATCACAACACTGTTCAGTCTGACCATCCCAGACCCTCCACGTGTCCTTTATCTGGGCTAATTATTTGATTTCATTAGATCGCAGGGGCATGTCTCTATGGGAGGTCCACTGTTTTTGAAAGAAATGTCCAACCAATTAATATTATTTGTTTGAGATTGACTCCAAATATCACTTTAAACCTATGGCTTAAAATCCTTTCAAGTCACCTTTCCTCTTGAATTTAGGCTGACCGAGGGGGATTAAATTTGCCTTTCCATAGATAAAAGGCCAATTCTTTTATAAAAGGTAATATTTTCTTGGAAGAATTAGATATGGGACAGGTTTTGGTCAGACTGGTAATAGTTTTTGGATCATCGCTCAACTCCACCTCTTCATGTTCAGAAAGGAACATATGATTTGTCGTGGTTGGGATTTTAGGGCTTTGTAGTTCAAGTTCAATGTGCATGTACTCTGAACCAAGTTAACCAATGAAACTACACCATTGCAAAGTTATGTCTAGAGCCTTGTGATACAATTTCAAGATGACTCAGTGGTGTGTAAATATTTTGAACATGCACCAGAGCCAGATCTTTTACTTCTCACGTTGGTTAAGTCATTTTTCTATAGTTAAATCCCAACAGCTGTTTTCTTTTCACTTGCTTATTTAAATGTATTAAGTTTCAAAACATAAACAGCCCCATTAATGTTCTTTTATTAGTGTAGACTTTAAAAATTTTCAGACAAATTGAAGGTTCTTTTATGGGCAAAAGCAGAAGCTCCCTCCTCCAGATGCAAATAAACCTTAAAAGCTCATTGCGGCGTTCAGTTCTTCAAAGCTAAATGGTTTTCTTTGTCTTTTGTTGTAAGCAGTGTGTTTTCAACTTGCGAGCAAAGGTGTCTGTGACTGAGGAGATGAAAACGCGCGACAGCTGATGAAGATGGTATAGGGTTCAGACATGTGCGAGTGTGGGCTGTTTAATTGAGGAGATTGTTTGATTTCTTTCCCTCTGCAAATCTCTCTCTGAAGACCTGTCAAACTTGCGATAACAGGAAAAAACAACATGTGTAGAAAAACATGAGAAGGACTCAGAGCTAGGGGAGAGTGGAGATGGCAATGGAAAAGTCAACGTTTAGCTGGAAAAAGGAGTAGTTTATTACACACCCACAGCCTATAGAGACATATGCAGAGACAAGCAGAGGAGGGGAGAGTCTATCAAACATCCGGTATAGACCACAAACCCACACAGACGACATCTTTTCACTTAACTGTTGCACCTTCTCACCTTCATCATGCGTTTTCTTACATTTTTTATTCTCTATTTGTGTAGGTAGGCACATCATTTTCACACAATTTCTGCAGGGTCTGGACCTTAGCTGGATCTCTGAATGTGTGCACGTATATTCACAGATGATCCATAGTGACTCACTGCCATTGATCTGAAAATAAACTCGGTAGCGGTCAGGTAGAGCTTTTTCCCTTCATACAAATGCATTCTTCTTCCACAGTTTTAGTTTCTAGCCCACCCCACATATTAACTGTTCTATTATTCCTCTCTGCGCTCATAGTTTGGTAATTCTGACTTGCTGACGCACCGTATCTAAATCCATCAGCATCTCTCCCCAGGGGGTTGCACCACAGTTTTGTACACTTTCAGGTACCCCTCCAGACAACAGCACAGAGAGCTGGCAAGAGGATATGGATAATAGACTCAGTATCTGCCGCACATAGGAAATCAATCACTCCCTGACAGTTCTAATTAGGATGGTAATTTTGTGTGAAATCATTTATAGTGTCCCAAATCCTCTTCCAGTTCAAGTCACTATACAGATTTGTAAGCAAATTCTCAAACTGCAGCGACTTCGAATCCAGCCAATAAGAATTGCCGGATATGATTCTAATGTAAACCCTGTTGTGATGCAGACTTGACTGTGCTCTATTTTGGGGATATCTTACACAATGACCATATAAAAACCAGTGTGGAAGACACAGCCAGCTATTCCTAGTGTTACAAGACTTTGGTGCGGATTTGTATGGGTCATAATTATACAGCTTCAAGTGCTGCTGTGCTCTTAATTAGGATTTATGCGCCCTAAAAGCAAAGGAGTGCACTGCTGCATGGCCTCGTGAAGAAGCAAATGAGGAGGTCTATTTGTCTGTTTCTTGTCTGTAGCTGTCTAGTCACCAGGCCACATGCTCCATCATAGTTTAAATATTCATAGGCAGCCCACTGAATATTCATGAGAAGTACATTAATATGTATAAGCCTCACTTGTTGAGGTGTCACTGGATCTCGTGTACACACTCGCACAGGCTGACGTTGGCACTCACTGATCAAAGCAGATAGCTATGTCCACATGAGTAATAAGTGGCTTTGGAGGGGTGATGTAATGGTAAACAAAACCAGATAGTCCCATGTTGGTAATCAAATTAAAACCCTGCTCTTCCAGTCTTACACGCTGGAGAGCTCTAGATGCACATCAGCACCAGTAGATATTGTTTACAATTTGTTGTGGTTAGAATCATTTTGGTTTATGTGATTTGCTAACTCAGTTATTTCACTGGGCCATCTTCTGTTTTTTTTTTTTTTTTTTTTTTTTTTTTTTTTTTTTTTTTATGAACCCAGTCTACTATTTCAACTTCTCATATGTTTGTTTAAAATGGCCCACCACTGGCATATAACCACCGTTTAGCGCTTGGTCAATTTCAATTTCATTTTAACAATACCTACCCTAACATTTAACCTGCAATCATTATAATCATTATTAACATTTTGTACTTCATGTTTATACCATTTATTTAGATCTTGTCAGATAATGATTTCATTGTTTGTTGTATTCAAACTACAGTATTTGTTTTATTTCCTAAAAAGCCTTTGTTTCCTCTCTTACCTTACTAGAGCCAGTATTATAATCTCTCTTCCAGTAAGGCCCTTTAAACTGACACCAGTCCACCACGACTAGGAACTGATGTAACAGTATGACACACAAACAGTCAGCTGTGCACTTTCTAATGAGCGGTGTTCATGTAACAAGCCACATCCATACACATACACACACACACACACAGATGCACGCACATAGATATACACACACAGACACACACAAACACACACACACGCGCCTCTGTGTCTCTGTCTGCTCTGCCTCACATGCCAACCATACTGCCAACACGCAGCAGGTGTGCTTGTGGCTACGCGCTCCAGACATTTTTCTCTGCAGTTTATGCTAATATTTTTACATCCACAATAGGTAACAGTGTCATTAAAACACCAGTAACACAGGGAGGAACTGCATACTCTACTACTGTAAGAAAGAAAGCAGACACGTGCAGAGTAATACTTGGAGACTCTGGGTGACGCACATCCTGCCCTCTTCTCTTTACTTGGTGGTTTCAGTCTGCCAGCAATCTGTTCATAGTTTGACATTTACAAGTTTCATTTGGTAAATAGTAATAGGCTTCAGTGATACTACTTTGTTTTGTAATATCAGTTCTGTCTATAATCTTTTTCGCATTGGAGTGTTATAGGACAGGATAGTCAAAGCAGGTTGGGAACAAAAAGAGAACGTGTGAAAGTGTAGAGCAGGGCTTTTGTCTCGACTCTCTGCAGACTGCATTTATCATAGAGAGATCTTTTATCTTGTGTAATTCTCTCTTTGAATAATGGAGTTTCTGAATTAATTTGAACTGAAAATATGTCTAGGATTAATGAAAATCTGCTCATTGCTTTAATATAATCTCCTCTAATATCTTCATTTACTGGCTCACCGTGTTGGTTGTTACGAAAGGAGGTTTAAGAAATAGGAAGTCAAAATATCATTACTTCAAAATGAAACAGAAAGTGCGGCCAAATTTTCTCACCACACTTGAAATGGCAGCAGTCTGAACACAGATTGCAGTGTTCCTGTTGTTCAACTTAATAATGAGTTGTAAGCCAGACCTTGCTTTAAGCTATTGTTCTTTTCATTTCAGAAGTTATGCTGTGACTTCTGTATCAAACACACGGGGCTAATTTGCTGTACCCTCATTCCAGTTGTTAAGTTACTCTTGTTTCTGAATCTTTGTATAGCTGTAGAAATATGGCTGTTTGATTGTGACCATGAGCTTGTACAGCAACGACTGGCATATTTATTCCTTTTACAAATTCGAACAAGCATACAGGACAGTTCATTGACCCTTCCATGTCCAGTGGCTGCCAATGTGCCAAACATTTAAGTATTTTTAAGTAGATTCAATAACTTCACATTGTGGTTGTGGCAAGTTGCTCCTTGAAAATTTGACAAAGGGGCATAGACGTAGCAGTCATTTTGGACCCAGCTAACTAGTGTAAAAGATTTATGCTGAGTGTGCTTGCCCAATAACACAATTGCAAAAGTAGTACTAATGTAATAATAAGTAATTCACCCACCTTTTTATCCATAGCTCCAGTGAGTTAAGTTGAAATAGACTTAATAGCTATTCTAGAGCTATAATGTTGTTATAAATATATTCACTATAGTTTAAAAATGAAGTGGTATTATAATCTCAATGTATAATTCCATGTATTATTCATTATGGATACTCAGTGATGGTAAATTACACTTACTACTGCTATAACTGCCTTGTGGTAGACTGACAAAAGTGTAGATGTGAATCTGTGGCTATGGCCCCTGCGGTCACCACCCGTCACTCACACAAACGTGCACACTACAGGAATGGTGGGTGAAATATCTTGCCTAAGCAAAGTACAGAGAAGGAACAAAAGAGAACAATAGTAGGGCCATTAAAGGTTGAAACTGGAGACAGTAGCTGTTTACAGTTTCAGTGTAGTTAGCCCTTCACTTCAGATAGATATGAGGCAGTATCCACCAGCAATCTGAGCAGCAAAACGTCTTCACTCTCACAAGGATTTGTCCAGTTGACAGATTTAAACTTTGTCTTTTGCCACTGTAACACTGTGGGTCTCTGGGTTGGGTGAACCTCTCTGCCTCAGCCTGTGTAAGCCTAATTCGAGCTCAGCCAACATAAATTGATATCCATGGAGTTTATGTAGGACTGCTGCCATAGCAATAAACTAATCAAAACAAAATATTCTATCATTTGAATGGTGAAAAGTCCCTGAAATGGCGCCTATAAGATAAACTGTAGACTATACTCAGTGACTACTATTCACCTTGACTTTTCTTATTGCATTATTTCTTCTGCCCTTGTTCTGAAGGCTGACCTTGTTCTGAAGTAAAACTAGTTAATTATTGTGAGTAAAATAAAAACAAAAACACTGAAGGAGGGTTAGTGGAAGGCAGCTCCAGTGAGACAAGAACTGGGCCGGCACAGAGCGGCAGTGGGCTGGACGGGGGCCGGGTTTGGTGTCTGCGCGTGGCTCAAGGTTCAGAGCTCCTCCTGCTCAGAGACAGGCAAAAGGCGGAGGAGGAGCACCGGGGCGCGCAGTCAACACCAGCCGGCACCGAGGAACACCACCGATCAGCCGGACATCTCACCGAGGAACACCACCGATCAGCCGGACATCTCACCGAGGAACATCCCGATCAGCCGGACACCTCCCCGACATCAGCCCGCGGCGGACGGACACGCTGCACGGTAAGGACCGGGACAGGACCGGGACAGTGGCCGTTACCTTTCAGTGGACTCAGAGACACTTCAGCTCTTTGTCCAGGTGCTGCTTCTTGCTCTAAACTTCTAATAACACATCACTGACTTATTGTTAATCAGCGATGTTTGTAGATTTTGTTGGATTAACTGATTTACTCTGTTTCACGAGCTAACGTTAACTGTCCCCGTGTCCATCCGTGTCCATGGAGATAACGGCCGCACAGGTGTAACGGTCAAAAACTTACACTGTTATTATTTTGTGTCATTGAATTGAATAGAATGACACAAATGAATATATTGTTAGACAAACTGGCTGACTGAAGTGCTGAGTGTAGTTGTGAGCTCCAGATCGAGCAGTGATGCGCTTGTACTGGGTAATAGTCTGAAAAGAAATGATGGCACATCAGTGTATCTGTGGCAGCTTAACACAAGTTTCAGGCCAACTATAGACATTTGGGAGGTATTAGATGACTCGTCTCAGTGGTACTACTTGATAAGGCTGTTGTGTTTAATGTTTCGTGGAAATTAAAGTCTTGTATATTGCTGCTGCTTCATGGTTTATTGCCGTGGATGCCCGAGAGTGTTATTCACCACTTTAATTGGCTTTTAGTTGTCTCTTCCTCTGTGTTTTTGTCAGTTTGAGCACATTTTGCTGCGGTTGCCTGGTTTTCCCCTCTCCTCGCTCTTCTACACAGCTGACAGTGAAGTGCCGGAGCAGGAGGTGCAACTGCCCCGTGTAAAAATAGCCGCTGTGTTTCAACTAAGCCCGGGTCAAAGTAATGCGACACACGCGACTCCCACCAGTAGAGGGACGAGGGACAGCAGAGGGACAGCAGAGGGACGAGGGACAGCACAGGGACAGCAGAGAGACAGCAGAGGGACAGCACAGGGACAGCACAGGGACAGCACAGGGACAGCACAGGGACAGCACAGGGACAGCAGAGGGACGAGACAGCCCCCAGCCCCAGGCCCGTCCCGTTATCTTTGAATGTGGGGCAATGATGCTGAAGACACCTGTGCAGACCGCAGAGGCGTTGTATCTGCTTGTTTGTGGGTTTGGCAGTGTTATGTGTGTGGTTTGTCCCCGTTTGGGTTCATCTGCAGACTTCAGAGCATCCCACCCACAGTCACTTTGGTAAAGTGGCTGCTCTCTCTGCTCAGGTGCCGATGACTCAAAGGACAATGTAACCTAAATGTGCAGCCTACTTTTGCTTTTCTGCTCATCTTTAAAAGATTAATGTAGTGTGCCCCCATATTTAAACTATCCTGGAGAAAGACGCACACCAGATGTAGTTTGTCTGGAAAGAGAAGGATGCTTACGCAGGTGGGGTACATTTATGAGCAAAAACCCGTTAAGAAGAAATGCCCCTATAGAAAGAGAGAAAAGCAGCCAATTACAGGCTTAGGGGCACAGCCTGTGCAGATTATGGATAAACGCAGCGGCTCTGCTGTGTCTGCCTCAAGACTCAATAATCATTTTACACCAAAGAGACCTGCTCTCCAGGTTTAAATCTCACTGAATCATTTCCTAATGAGCTCCAAGCTGAGGGGGGAATAGTGAAATCTTCTCTTTATATCGGATGCAGCCTCACAATTGCACTCAAAGTGGCTATGTGCCATCACATTTTTGGTGCTCTGAACATTTTTTAGAAGAAGATATTTTTCTCGTGTCTTCTATACAGGAGGGCCTAAAATAAAGCATATTAACGCAGTGATAGTGCTCAGGCCTGCCCTAATTGAACTGTTTTACTAAGACGTGGATTGGACCAGATTTAAAGACCTAATCTGACTTGGTTTAGCGACAATGGTCAATCATCTAAGTAGTGTTTGGACATTGTCCCAGTGGCCCGGTTGGTCAGTGTGGATGAGCCAGGCAGCTTTGGCTGGAGAAGAAAGGCATCCTGGTGAGCGAGTGTCTCCGAGGCTGGGGCTTAGAGGAGAGCAGCAGATGGATGATGATGTAGCGGGTACTGGCGCTCCCTGCCTCCCGCCACCATCCGTCACGCGCTAATGATCGTGTCACACCTTCTCCCCGGGCGGCCTGCCGCTTCTGCAGCACTCAGCTCAAAAACTGGTAGCTTTACTCAAATCCCCTCTTCACGGCCGTCGGCTGAAAAGCCCAGAGAACTGCAATCCACTCTATCACTAATTCTTCCACTCTTGCATCGTCTTCCTCCACCTCTGTTCACCTTTAAGTCCCCACAGATTCTCTCTCCTCCTGCTCTGCCTGAGACTCCATTCATCTTGTTTCCTCTGTAGTGCACCTGTTCGCTCTCATTCTCTCACCTCTCAGTCTTATTGTGTCATTTTCTCTCTGTTATTGCAGAGCAGTCACACTAAAAACCATCACACTTCCTCTTATTTTCTTCTTGGCGCTTCACCCGAAAGCAGACAAGCTAGAGGGGTCAGCCGCAGCCGTAGCTGTGGTGGAGCTGGGTAAAGTACATCACAGCAGGGGTGGAAATACCAACGATGCATGTGGGGAAGTCCTGTGTTATTATGTACTGTAGAGTGTGTGTGTGTGTGCAGTCCTGGGGCTGCAGCAGACCACCACTCTACGACACAAGCACAGACCCCCAGCTGCTTCTGTCAAACAGTGAATGTCAGCTCTGAGGCAGAGCCACGGTGCATTAAGAGGGCACAGTCTTTGTTTGGAGATTTTTACTAGTGCATATTGCACATTTCAGTGTAAGTAAGGTCAGATGTTATGACCAACATTAAAAATTCAAATCTATTCTTCTATCTACTCCAGGCTGCATGAAGACGACCTAATTACAGAAATATGATCAAGTAAAATTGAGAATTAATGATCATAATTAATTTTAAGTTCATTTTGATGGCCATTGAAAAGATATCACACTTGCTTTATCTTCATCAGACAGAGGCATGTCATTGTCTGACTGCGGAAAGCCATGGACCTTCCTGTAATTAACTGAAGAAGCTGTCACTATATGATTAATATGCTGCAAAGATTCAAACCAGCACCATTTATTTGCTGTATAATGGACACAGTGATACAACACCCCTGTGGCCTTTACACAACCACATATTACCCTGTAAACAGCAATTAAAGAGCTTAAATACTGTGCTGTTTTCTTTGATAGCCAGATTGTCCCTCTGCCATGCTGAGATGATTCTTGAAATTGCATCTGTTGTGTTTTGTCTTGAAGAAGTCCCTGCGATGCCAGGGCAGACGGGGATGTGTTATTTTTGTAAAAGTGCTGTTATCTCCAGTCAGGTGTTAAATAACAAGCTCGGAGGATGCTTGGTAACATGGTTATCAGTCCCAGGTGTTGTGAGAATAAGTGTCCCTAGAGCTTGGTGCTATACAGCGCCCTGTGTCCCTGCTGAGCGCAGTTGGCCCTTTGGACGAGACGTAGGAATGCCACTTCCTCTCATGTGTGCGCGTCTTTGGTCTCCGCAATACTCTCACCGCACAGATCAGAGCCTCAGCTTGGCATTCTGGGAATATCTTTGCCGGTGGATCGGATGATACTCCCTGCAGCTGCTGTTTCTAAGAAAAGCTCTTTGACATGCTCAAACACATACACTCAGTGCACATGTGTTGCATTCATGTAAATAGACAAGTACTGCCAATAAGCAGAGGCCCCCCACCCGAAATGCCCAGCCAGCAGTACATGCAGCAGTACATGCTAAGCACCAATTAACTGTAAAGCCAGGAAGCATTTGTGAGGCCTAGACAGACTTGAACACACAAGCGCACAAATTAGCCTCTTTATGTCATTTTAAACGACTGCAGCAGCTGGCTCACATGTTTGTCTTGTGTGCTTTACATTGACCACTAAAGTCTCTATTCCTTTGCTCTTTCCCAATCACCAGTAAAGAGTCAGCAGAGGAAGGGACGGCAGAGGCGAGTCGAGAGGATAATTGCGTTTCTGGCTGCCTTGTGGGATCATGGGATATATGACCTCATCATTCACCTTTGAGGCTTGCTAACAAACAGCATCAGTTAGGTACGGACCACAATCAGGGAATGGATATAAAGAACTTAACCTAATTATTAAAAGTTCTTCAAATGATAATTACAAACTGAATTACTGAATCAATATTAACATTAGTTTAGTTTAATTGAAAATAGACATTTTCACAGTTACCACAAAATTAATAATTACTTGCATGTTAATGTTTTTATTTGAAGAATGACTGAAGTCCTGGACAATTCGGATGTCTTTGCCATGAGGCCATGTGATGTCATCGAGCAGTCCTCCCCGTTACCAGTCCTCGCTAAAGGGGATGACGGGGAATGTTCACGTGAATGTAAGAAGCCCGACTCCAATGTAAGCCAAATTAATAAATCTAACTGCATAACCAAATTATGCAACCTTTTCTCTACACCTCCTGCTAACTTTATAACAAATGATATCCTCCGCCACAGAAACACTGTAACCAGGTGCAACCAAAGAAAAAAGTCAAGGTAAGCTAAAGTAATTCTGCATCGCATTATTCATTCTCACTGAGTATCGATTGCACATGTTTATGAATTCATAATACTGCTTACTTCTGTGCAAATTTCAGGCCAAAGGGAAGTTGATGCGGAGTACAGCTGTTTGTGAGGAGTCGCCCCCAGTCGAAGAGGTACCAACACAATAGATGCTACTGCAATTTTTTCATTAATAATTGTTATTACAAAACTTGGACTTGAACTTTTTTTTTACAGATAACTCCAGAGGAGTGCAGCAATGACAATGAAAAAAGTTCGGACAAATCGGACGACCAAGATCCAAAGAAAAACTCACTGTCCAAAGGTGTGTGTGTAATTGAGATCTCAGAAAGGATAGCCAAGGAGACAAATAAAATGTAATAAGTTTGAATAGCAGCACCACCTTTTAGATTAAGACCTCCAGGGATGTTTAATATTGCAATTTTATTTTTATTACCCTGTAAGACATTTTTGCGTTTCTTCTCAGAGTCTAGTGCAGAGTACACAGACTCCACGGGCATAGACCTACACCAGTTCATTGTTGATACGCTAAACAGTAACCCCAGGGAGCGCATGATGCTGCTTAAACTGGAGCAAGACATGATCAACTTCATCACCAGCAATAGGTCTGTATCTGTACATAAAACCCATTGATTTTATGCTAATTTAAATGGGTTTTTCACCTCATACATCACAGTTCTGCCCATACAGCTTATTTAGCATTTTACTCAACATATCTGACAAGACCATATCTGATCATGCAAGTCTACCCATTAACTGGATCTGAGCTAACATGAGGCCTAAAACACAATATTCTAGATGTTTTGCATTAGTTAGAGCATTGTTACCACGGGGTCTACTCTAGAGTAATAAAGACTGATAAATTTGTTTTGCATAGAATAAAAAGTCGCTCTGCTGTGATTCCCTTTATAATGTGTTTGTTTTTCCCTCTGAGCATGTACACTTAATAGTAGACATCAATGTAAGATGCTTTGTATAACGTTCCTCCCTAATGGGTTAGAATTTATAATGAGTTACAGAGAAGTTAAATCTATTTTTCATATTTATTTCATTGCAACACTGAGTATTGCCAGGTGTTATTTACTGTAAAAAATATGTTTTTAAGAAAAACACCATACAGGTCCAAAATTTTTTATTTTTATTTAATTTACTCAACCAAAAATAATATTCTATTGTCAGTACAACTATGTATATACTGCTGTTATTTTCTAAGATTTTTTAAAATTTCCCCTTAGCCCCTTTAAGAGGTTTCCCCCCATGTCGTCTTACCACCGCATGCTGGTTCATCGGGTGGCAGCCTACTTTGGCATGGAGCACAATGTCGACCAGACCGGCAAATGTATCATAATAAACAAGACCAGTAGCACACGCATGTAAGAATTTGTCTTTACTGTTTTTATATTTTTATAGTGTTTTGTGATATGAACTAATTAAGTGGGCGTCATTGCTGTATTACAGACCAGAGCACCGCTTTTTGGATGAAGTACAAGAAGACAAGCGGGAAGAAATGCACAGATGGAAGGTTATTTTGAAGCGAGACAGCAGCTTAGATGACCAGGTCAGCCTGTCCTTTACTTTCTCAAGCCCTCAGTCTCTGTGGACTTTCTACAATAATTAACATTGATCCAGCCCTATCAGCATGTTGACCTGTTGGTGCTTCACAGATACAGCCTCGGCTTCACCCGTTACGGGAAAGGCAAAGTAAGTCAATGGAGGAGCGAGAAGAGGAGTACCAAAGAGTTCGAGACCGAATTTTCAACCAACTTCCAAATGTAAACTCAGAGGTAAGTCCTAGAGGAGGCAAATATATACATTTTATGTGGTAAAGAGAGTTTCTAATATGTCGGCTGTGCTTTTCCAGCCGCAGAGCACCCAGGAGACTGTCCATACAGAAACCAGGTAACCTTGCCTGCAGAGTGCTCGTCAGGCACTTTTTCAGCTTATTATATTTAGATGAGAGCATTAATATATGTCTGTGTGCCTGTGCAGGGCTGTGGAGGAGTACAATCCATATGCGGAGACCCAGAGGAGAAGGCAGCTCTTCAGGTAGACTAGTCTGCACCTATGCACAGTCATTTATCATCTTAATCCGGTCAGCCTGTAACAGACTCACAGAGCAGCTGAATGCAGAAAGGACCTAGTTTTGTGTTATATATTTATTTTCACTGTACTTCACTGTCAATTGCCACAGCGCTAAACCTACATTTCTATAATAGTCTTGTGAAATATTCTGTGCCATGTTTATTGTTGCATAGTTGTCGGCAGAATAAAAATGATTATGGTAATTTTCCATGTACTCTGCAGAGGAAGCCGTGACAATTCAGGCTCCAGCTGGACTGGCAGCAGCGGACAAAGCAGCTTTGACACCGACTGTCGCTATAGCAGCGACCCTCGACCTTGGAGCAGCACCGACTCCGATTCCTCCTACCAGTGGTCAAGCCCCACCACCAAACCTCGGCAAACTGCCAACAGCAGCTGGGACACACATGGTGCGTTTTTGTAAGCTTAGATCAGAATATAACTGATAGACTCCTTAACACTCCCTTGTCTCACCTTTAAGGTGCAAATGTAGTCACTGTTCACAAGACTCCTCACTCATTTACGTACCTGCGTGAGAGCGAGCTTATTTTTACACCCCACTTGGGATTATCGCTGTGTATAAATCATGCCTGCTCCTGATTCAGTACCATCTAATTAGTGAAAAGCAGTGGAAGTCTTTTGGTGTGAAAATTGAACTCGATTCATGAATTTTCACACCATAGCTGTAAATTTTCACACAACACCTCGAGGCCTCATCACATCAGAAAAACAGATATGTTATAGCAAAGACAGAGGAGGAATTCTGTATAATAACGTAATGATGTTTCCAATTTCCTGTGCAGCGTTAATAAAGATGTATTCTGTCCGTTTTCATTTGAACATTTGTGCCATTTCCTCATCTCCATCCTGTTCTTCCAGGCTCCATCACTCTTGTCAGACTGCCTCCCAGTGGCCAACACCCCTCTCCCCCTCCCATCATGGAGGAACAGGCTGCTAACACAACCTACATCATGGAGAACGAAATACCTCCAGGAAGCATCTTGGTCAACCCTCACACTGGTACTCCATCCATACTGACAATTACCTTTCAATGAACTGTAATTTTTTTTAAATTTTTTTATATTTAAAACAAAGTGAATATTGCCCTAATAGGTTATGTTTGTGAGCTTGATCCCATTTGCTAATTGTCATTTATAGATTATGCAAGACTCTTATTATTTTTATCATAACAATAACAGTGTCAAACATTACAGCATCACACTTTTGGTAATCCTCTTTTTAGTTGTTTTACGAGGCATCTCTAACAGTAGTTTTGTTAATAGCATTGTATCGTATCGTAACGGCTTGTAGGTTTTACATTTTTGCCATCTGCAGTGACCCCCTGTTTGGAAAATAGTGCTTTAGCCTAACTTGTTTTTTTTCCTCAGGACAACCTTTTCTCAACCCAGATGGGACCCCCGCGGTCTACAACCCTCCTGACAGCCAGCAGCCAATCAGGAGCCAGGCACAGCTCCAGGGCTCTGCTCCCCAACAGCAGGTACCACTAAACAAAGTCATGTTGGATACAAAATGCTGCCAGTGTTGCATATTACTGTGAGGTCTTATCTCTATCTCCATACCTTGTCTAGATGCTGCAGTACTCGTCTGTTTCATACACGACTCCACAGATGTTACCTGTCACGCCGTCACAGCCCTACTCTTCCACTGTATGTGTTAAACTGTATTAATTTAAACTGCTTGTCCATGTTGTGCTTGCATGTCTTCTTATTGGCTTCCTACTGTGTGCTGACCTGTTTTATCCACACACAGATTGAAGACCTCTCCTCTAAGTTCGGTCATGTGGCGGTGAGCTGTCAGTCAAACACTGAAGCCCCGTCCATGTACTCTCCCAGTCAGGGTTATGTCTATGCAGCTCCGCCCCCTCCACCGCTCCCCAACCCACCCAACTACTGCCAGCCTTCACCTCAGGTACACACTCACCCACTTTTTAAATACAGATAGTACAAAGCCTGCCTCTTGACTATCTGAAAAAGGTCATAGTCACTTTGGAAGCTGAAAGGAGAGTCCTTGTGGTTTTGTATGTGGGTTGCAAAACTATAGATGTGCACCATGATTTGTCAAGGATAATAATAAGTAATTTTCTACATTAAAATGTAGTCCACCCCAAACTACGGTTAATAAACACTTGAATGTCCTCACTTTTTAAAGTGAGGTTTAATCTGCTTGTAAATTAGAACATATTAATTAAAAATGTTTTCTACCAATACCCCCTACTGGAGCAAGAGGAAATGTTCTTTAAATTCACCTTCAAGACTTTGCTAGTCTCAAGGTGTCATACTTAATATGACCAGGTAATGCCTGCCATTAGAGATTACATTAAAAATTTCAAATGCTTCCCTTCTAGGTGCCTGTTTATTATTACAGCCAGTACCCTACCTCATCCCAGCACAGTTGCCGCCCTGGCTCCCCTGGCCCCCACGTTGTGAGCCAAACTGCACATCCAACAGGTAAATTTAGTGCCTCTCTGTGTTACATTACATCACTCGCCTCAGAGCACAGCAGTAGAGAAGGGGGCCGTTACACTGTCAGAGATGTGGTCTCAAGGTCTCACAGTGAACCGGTCTCTTTTCCTGCTGCTTCTACTCATCTCAGTGAAAAACTCCCCCTGACAAAGACAATTCATACAACATTGTTAAAACTAGACCAATCTTCTGTTCCAAACTATGGGATAGGTATTACTCATTTTGTAGATTACACAGCACATACATACAGCAACTACAAATTGTCTTTTGCGGGTTTCAGTGCTGAATCTATTGAATTTTCAAATGTCTCATTTCATTACTCCATTGTCCTCAAATAAGGCCCAAAATGAATGGAACAAATCAATAGCTGTATCATATTTGCAAAGCTACAGAAATAAATATTCAGCTTAGTAATATAGAAAGTTTATACAATCTTAAATATAAAACATACCCTTTGCTCCCTGTTGTTATATATTGATGACCCCTCAAAGCACTCAGTGTAATTTAATCTAGAGCTATTCAAATAAATATAAATGACCTATTTTTACTTGCAGCTGGCTATGTTCCCTCGGTGGGGGTGCAGCAGACCTCTGCGCCCCATGCAGTGATGGGGAGCTACACCTCGATGGCCTCTCATCACTGTGCCCTGGTTCAGGTAAAGGTGCTATTCCCTTGTTCTGATCTGAGCTCTGTGTAAAAACTGTTGTGAAGGAGCTTGTTAGCACCAATGTCCTGACGTCTCACATGCTCTGTCTCTCTGCAGGGAGGCGTGCCAGTGTCATATCCCCAAAGTAAAGTTATGGGTACAGAGGGAGGGTATTGCTGTGTGCCTCCACCACCCCACCACGGAACCTGCCACCCCGCCTCCTGCACCAACCTGAGCGCCCCGGCCTGGACCGCGCAGTACTGATGAATAAACTATACACACGAAGGCACCTTTTTTGACGTTGCTTCTTCTTCTTGAGGTTGCTTACAGGGTTTACCGTTAACATGTATCAAGCTTGTTCCAGAGAAAGCCAGACCCACGCACATACTGTACCAAAGCTTAGAGTATATAACAGCTGCTGTATCGGATGCATTATTTATAGCCACAAATGGAGTTTTATATTGATATTAAATTATATATTGAGTTTTAAGGAAATGCACTGTGTGAATAGAATAAAGTGCTGTGGTTGAACTGACAACCACATTTATATATCATCATGTCTCCTGGTCTTTTTTATTTGTCTCCTTATATTAGATAATTTTCAGATCACATTATTGTCACGTTTATTTTTAATGTAACGTGACCATGTTCATTTATGAAACCTCAATGACTTAATGTGAATGTGACTATAGCGCCACCTAATGCTCCAAAGAGGACAGTGCAGACAACTGAAAAGGCAAGTGTAGCTTCTAGTGTTTTTATTGTCCAAAGATCAGTGTCTCAAGTGGTCTTTTTTTAAATGACAAAAAAATACAAAAATAAAATTGAAGTACGTTTGTTTACTTGTATTTTTAAATAAAATCAATTGATAAGATATTTTTGACTTGACTTATTTGCTTGGATCATACTAGAGGTATCTGGATGTTTGCTAATATTTGGTGAATGTGCCCACCAAAAAGCTTGGCAGTTCAATTCCAGCTTTGACTAGTACATGCTATTTTTGTATCCTTAGACAAAACACTTCAGTAACTTTGCCTGTGTATGAATGATGTGTGTGACGGATTGGTGGTCAGATGCATTGATGGTGCAGATGACATCAGTCCTCCTGCAGTATCTTCCACTGAGGATGGGGAGTGAATACATAATGACAACAGTGTAGAGTATTGAGAAGCTTGTCAACTGGCTTGTTATTAATATAACTTCACTATTCAGACACAGACGTATGTTCTGCAGGTTCCATGATCTTTAATAAAAGGCACATGTACAGCCATAGTGAGATGAGTGAGTCCACTGGCATAGAGACAAAGCATTAAAACACAGAAGTAAAAGAAGAGGTCAGGAGGAGAGAGATCAGTCTGCATTACAGTATCATCTATTTAAGTAACAACTTCTTATTCTTGTTCAAGTAAATCTAACACTATAATCTTTACCCACCATATCTGCCATACACACAGACATGCACACCAGATCTTCTACAAAAAATGCTTTGAGTCCAGAGGGCCACTGCAACGCCCGATGGATACCATGATCACAGTTTGTATGTTGTTAGCTCCCTAAACCCAGGGATTGTACTGTTCCAAATGAAAATCTCACAGTTAAGATCTTTTTTTTTCCTCACACAAACAGTCAGCAAGCCACACGTTAAAACCAAACTATAAGGAAACACTCTTCACAGGTACTTAAATACATAGGGTTTAGTGAAATAAAATAGCATTAGTGTAGAGATTAAATAAAACCATAGCTAAAAAGAAATTAAAAAAAATAATAAAATATGGAAGCAGCCAGGCTACCTCTCCTCTTGAAAGTGAAGTCGAGGGTGAGTAGCAACGGGGCAAGATCTGTTTTGACAAAGTCTGATTTGGGACACTTTGGCAACAACAGAATAAAAGATGGTTTTAAAAACAAGGATGTGATTTGAGTGAAAAAGCAAAAGGACACAGACACACAGTACATTCACATGTCCAAAACACAGCTTGATCACTCCAGTTTTTCACCATCGTCTTTGGGACATTTGAACATAAGCAGAGTTTTTTGTTTCAGTGTCACATATAAAAAGCATGTGCACAAGGCAAAAATCCTGCTTTGGTCGGCGAGTGCTACCTTTGGCTGTGGTTTCAAACAGGTGCACATCAACCATCAACAACCCCAGCAAAACCCTCATTCTCTTGCCCCAAAGAGCCCCTCACCTGAGCCTTATATTGTTATATTTTGACCCACATCACTCATATCAATGCCCAGTCATCTGTAGCATATCATCACAGCTCCCCCAAAAGCATGGGGTCTCACTACCAAGGAGGTAAGTGTAAATTAGTGGTGTGCATTTGTTGATA
Organism: Periophthalmus modestus; assembly: GCA_019594935.1. Classification (NCBI taxonomy): domain Eukaryota; kingdom Metazoa; phylum Chordata; class Actinopteri; order Gobiiformes; family Gobiidae; genus Periophthalmus; species Periophthalmus modestus. The sequence continues at coordinate 25,417,912 of JAIEZT010001318.1, forward strand.
TGAAAGCGTGTGTACAATGCGTGTATTTATGTAGGTGTTAAGAGGTATTAAGTGGTTCAGTGGCATCTTTCTATCCTTTTCAACACTTTTCCTTGTTGCCTTAAACAAATCTTCCTCCTCCTACTTCTTTTCTTCAAATCACACATTTATTTTTGGACTTGGAAGATGAAGAGGCGCAAGTTTATGTTTTTGGCGGCCAGCAGTTTGTTGCACTCCACTGAGTCGGAGATGGGCAGAAGGACGTATTCTGTCTCATTGGCATCATTGCTGAAACAGTGGTGATGAATGACAGGTTTGATTCGCACATCATCGTAAGGACCCTTCAGCAACAAGAAGGAGCACTCTAGGGCAGAGTTCACCTACAAAACAAACACACTTTGTCAGGTCAATGCCAACAAAAGAAAGAAACTGGACATATGGGCTTGTTTGGGGGATATCTTTAATTAGATTAGATAATTAGATCAGAGAACAGAAAGCCAATTTGTAATTAAACTATTTTGCCAGAAAGCAAACAATGATTTATACCTGAAGCCTTTTTTTTTTTATTTAAATAGAGGAATAATCTCTCCTTCCAAAATTACTTAAACTAAAGGAGTGAGAGTGTTTTCATCATACCTTGCTCTTGAGGATGAGCTGAAAAGAGAGTGTGCGCTTGCAGGACAGGTTGGGGTTGCGCTCGGAGTCGTTGACACGGGCCTTCAGTACCCAGGTCTGGTTGAGGACAGTGAAGCGTGGCGTTTCATAATATAGGCGAGTGATGAAGTCATCTGTGCGGTACGGCCTGAACTGTACCTCTGGAAAGACATGTAGCAAAGTTATTTAAGCACAAGGTGGCGTAACCTCATCTTTTAAACCAGGACTGTGACTCTACCTGTAAACCCAATTTTCTCATAGCACAGCAGGCTGAAGATGCTGTTGTATAGCTGCATGTCTCTGCGGTGGTTCTGGTCCATTTCCCCCAGGATTCCCATGAGCTCTGTTCCAGTCTTAGTGGGGTGGGAGCACTCGCTCTCATGCGCTGGCAACTCATGAAAAGGACCTTGCCAAGGGCAGCCAATCCTCTTGTACTTGCACTGTGTCACCCTGACAACATAATGGCAAGTTTGCGTTAAAGACAGCCCACAGGAAGGAGAAAACATAGCCTCATCTCAATTAGATCCCTCACAGAAGTGTGTTGTAATGAATGCATGATATGTACTTGTAATAAGTACAAGTTTCTAAGAATATCAAAGGTGATAATTATTCCAGGTTGTGAAGCAAGGCTAATTAAGACTGTGTGAATAAAAAGAGTGCAAAGAACTAATCACAAAGAACAAAAGAAGTGAGTCCTAACACTCAAAACTAATGTTTCATAATGAATTTTATCTATAAGTAAATGGGTGTATTTTTATATTTCTTTGGTCATACCTAGATAATAGATATCATACCAGAGCACTTTATCAGGTGGAGTTTTGGGCCAAAACTGTACTATGCACCTGTCATCATGACTGTTCTCATGGCAACAGCACAGGATCACCTGTCACTATAGTAACCAACCTACAGCCTCTGTACAAAAACTATTATTCTGACCATCAAAAGTTTCTGTGATCTCCTTTTTTCACCCGCCCATCATTTCATTGCGATCCTCTGTCCTGTGTTATCAAAGGAAAACTAGTAATTACATAGTATATGTAAAACAAACATCTACAAGTTTATTTTACTTAACAAACTTGCTTAATTTTCATCTGCTAAGAACTTACAGTAACAGTTGTTATTGTGTGTTTTTGTGGTGTTGGTGGCACATACCTGTCTTGACACTCCTCCTTCTGGTGCCTTTCTAAACTGGAGCGGGGGAATTGTTTGAGGCAGAAGGTGCATTCTGTCGGCAGCTCACTGACAGCCTTCTCCACAGCCAGGTTCCTGCAGCACAGGTTCTTGCTGATCTCACACCTACACCACACAAACACAGCCCTTACCTCACAGCTTTGACATGGACAGCATCTGTGGCATGCACTTCCATCAGGTTTAGACAAAAGGTAACTTCACACCTTCTTCAACAAATAAAAAAGCTCAAATAACAATGTATAATGTGGCTCAATCTGTGATGTAAAATACTGTAAAAACAAAACTTGTAGGTGATGGTAATATGTCAGTCTATTTGTTTCTACGGTAACATAGAAGTCAGTATTTGTTCTTATATTTGTTCAAATTAAGCAGATTAATTTACCATGATGTGTCAAACACTATTGTAACACTATTTGTATATTATTTATTAGGAAATGTACCATTTGCAAAGTCATGTGACCCCGAAGTTAAACGGAGTCAGAAAGAGTAGCCGTGAAAGTGAGAAAAGGCGATAGAGAGAAGTACAGATAAAAGTGCAAAGAAAAGATGTCAGACTACTGGTAACTAAAAACACTCTACAGCTGTCAATGTAAAGGCGACCATGGTAAATATTCTTTTTATTCTGTATTTATTTTTGAAGTAATGTACAGAAATGGGCAGCTTTTCTTTATCTGTCTTTTTAGTTTTCACTGGTGTTGAACGTGTAAAACTTGAATAAATCTTAACACATGAACATCAGTGTAATCCTTCTCTATGAACAAAATCAGGGCAGCTACAAAACTCAACTTGGGAAAATGTGCCTTAATATTTAATTTGTGATGTGAGTATTCGTACCGGCAGTTGGGACAGGTGGCCTGTTCTTCCTTTAGACGAGAATCTGCCAAAAGGTGAATAAAGCAGCCTGCACACATCAGGTGCCCATTTGTGCACTGTGACGGCAAAAAAAGAGAATTAGAAAATGCACAACAACAGATAAGGATAAAGCATATTTACTGTAGCTGTGTAATTAACTAACAGTTCAAACCAAAATGTATAGCCAACCAAAACTGCATTTATGGGCTTAAGTGGCATTTCACCTCTTTGGAGAAAGAAGTTTTGTAATGTAACAACTCAATCAATATATAACATTTACCACCTGCCCAAGTGTGAGGGAATTGCTGTATGCATGACTGTGGGTTCATATGTATATTGTGATTTTGTAGTTTGAGTGAGTCTGTTAACTCTCTCAGATTATGTTAATTAGTGTTTTACATGTCATGGGATCAGGGTGGGAGGAGGACAGCACTTATTGAAGTCACAATATGGCCACGTGATAGTACAGTTGTATATAACAAGTTAATGGCCCAAAAGAAACTATTGGGTGGGCTTATCAATATTTTTTTTTACCTAAATATTTGTTTTGAAAAAAACTAGAAACAGCAGGAAGTATGCCTTTGCATGGGTTATATGGGGATAATTCACAGTATAATGTCATTAGCTGAGGCAGCACAAGCACAGCTGGCCACTTGGCCTGGGTGTGTCAGGTGTCACACTGTCTCTGTCTCACTTTGTGGTGAACACTTGGCCCTGTGTGGGATGGTCAAGACTAAAAATAACAAACACTGGCCAGTTAATGCAACAGGTTGTCTTTGTGGATAGAAGGATTGGGCCACATGGGGGACTCAAATATGATGTGAAATGAGTTTTCTGCTGTATGTTCAGGGACTGTGTTAAAATTGTGATTGACACATTTACCTGGTAAACAGACGCCTTGGGCAAATCTAGGCACACGGTGCAGCATAGCACTGAGTACAGTCTCTCCTCCAGCTTCCCTGCCTCTCCTTCGGGCGCTTTGGCCTTCTTCTTAGGCGGCTCGTCGGGGTCTGGCTCGGGCCCCTCTCTCCTTGATCCGATCTCTTCCTGCATGGCTGCCACCCCGGCTACGGCCTCCACCGCTGCCCCCACGACCCCCAGTCCGGCTGAGGAGGAGCTAGGGGCGGCCACAACACCCACATCTCTCTCCTCCAGCGACGACATGGCGAATACTGTCTAAAAGTCTTTTCACGGACCTGTCGCAACTGCTCCCATAAAACATAAATTAGCACGTTAGCTCAGCAGTAGCCTACAGTCAGCTGACAGCTAACTGTTAGCAGGCTATGCTAACGCTGTCACAGAGGAATGTAGTTAACTTATTATTAATGCTGACCCCCGCCTACCAACACTCAGCCCAACAAGCCGATTATTGAACAACACTGACACCAAGTGCAAACCTAATAACAACGATCCTGCATAATTATGCAATTATAACTAGTTTTAATCACTTACAGTGCGGCTAGCAGACTATGTGGCTAGCTGCGTTGACAAACAGAGCAGTCCTCCCCTTTGCAGAACAAAAACAACTGGGCTTGATGTGTCTCGTCGCCGTTATTCGCCCTGACAGCAGATTACACAGACGTGCATCCACGGCCCGGTCCGCTGCTCACCTACGCCCTGCTCGGTCCTGGCTGCCCGGGTCCCCGGGACCAACGAGCCCTGGCTGTCGGTGATTAAACGGAGACACTTGTGTTGGGACCCGTCTCTTTGGCTACACAGCCATCTTTGTTTTTTTCCTATCTGTCTCCCCGACTTCACCCTACACTGCCTTTAGTCCGGGTCAGTGCGTTATTACTCTGGCACGTTCTCGATCGAAGTGAAGTTTCGTGTTTAAATGTCAATATTTCGTCCCTGTCTCTAGACCCTCGTGTAACTGCCTCAGCGGCCTGTCCGTGGATTGGCAGTCAGCTGAATGTTTTGTTGTGGCAGATGACTTGGGGTATTTAAAGAGTCTTAAAATGCGCATGCGCATCAGTCAACTTTGGCCAGCATATGCCTGGACCTGAAAGGTGACCAAAACCTGATCTGTAACAGACGGAGGCCACTTCAAAGCTTATTCTTTAACACGTATCAGTCAGTGTGATACCCACAAACTTCATGTTTTCAGATGATTTGGTTGTGCTTATGATTGTAATAGATCCCTTCCCCTGCATTTTAGTAGCTTTGCATCGTGTTAAGGGTCCCCGTGCTTAATTCACGTGAATAATAAGTATGCGTCATCAACAGTCAAATCAATAAGAGCCACGACTTCTCTCGCCTCGGGAACCAAACCAATTTGATAGTTGCTTTTTTTTTCCACGTGGCTCATGCAGAATAGGGTGGGGTGCATTCAGATTTACAGCATGGGGGTTATGTGTGTTTGGGTAGGTGGGGCAGGATGTCAGAGAGTCAGCTGTCTGCAATCAGAGGGGACACGGCTGAACCACTCCCATTGGACAGACAGATTGGCCTTATTTGGTCTGAGGGGAATGCTATGCAGAATATATTGCAGAGAGAGACACTATAACTTTCTCAAATTATCCATAGTTTGCAGGCGCAGATATTCCTGGTATAGAAAAAATGAACAACATGTGAACGCAAAAACATATCATTAAATATTATACTACTTTAACTTGAGCTAAAATTATGTGGTAGCCTATAGATTTGCTTTATGCATATGTAACAAGATAGTAACAGTGACTGGCTGTAACTGAAAAAAAACATAGGAGACAAAAATGCAAATGACATTATGCTAAAAATGAAAGAAAATGACAAGACTCCATGTATGATCCATAGTGAAAGAAAAATTCAGTTATGTCAACTGGACACGACTCTCTACAAGACTATAAAATGCATTTAAATAACACCGTATACTCTGAGTCCTATTGCACTTCTTCAGGATTTCAATATTTACAAATCTTGATAATAAAACTATGGATAGCTGAGTAATTACAGATTTCTTGATTAGCTCATGAATATGGTATGAATGGGATAAATAAGCAGTGATTCATGGAGCCTCATCATCAGACATTATTCACACTCTGGATGAATATCTCATCATCTGTACAAGATTCACAAATAAGAAATCAGAGCCATTGTGAAGGATGGGGAGGCTGTGCAGGGAGGTGCTTAGTCTGGGTCTTAGTTTTGGTCTGGTTTCTCAGTCTGGGTGGGTGCAGTAGTAGTAGGCTTATCACATTAGAGGGAGGATGGGTGAAACTGCCTGGAGTCATTTGTGTTTTGGTTGATGTAAGCTTAAAGATACTAGTTGGATTTGGTATTGTTGTTGGAAAGTTTCTCAGATGGACCTTGAATGTCTTTGTCACTGTCATTCTTGCATGGGTTCAGCTGTGGATGTGAGCTGTTCTTTTGTTGTATTTTTGCTGGAGGTGGTGTCTTTATGCTCTGTCTCCTGTCCGCCTCTATTTTAGGTTGTCCTTCAATGCACATCTCTGCATTGTAAATGGGCACACCCTCTGTGCTGATAAGTTTATTGTCTGACAAAGTGTCTGCAGCAGGTTTGGGGAGTCTCTCTGGTTGTTCCTCTGCCTGTAGTGCTCTGTGTTTCTCATCCGTTAGTACCCCCTGTTGGCAAATGGAAGTCATAGCCTTCACCCATGGATGCATCAGGGTTTGTTCAGCAGTCAGCCTCAGTAAGGGATCAGGCTGAAGAAGTGTTCGAACAAGATGCTTAGCCTCTGTACATATGCACAATAGAAAACAGCAAATGATGAAATATAGACGAGTTTAAGATGTAACCATGTCAATTAAAAATGCAATTCTCACCTTCTGAAATGGGGTCCCAGTATGGTGACAGAAAGTGCAGATGTGCCTGTTTTATTAGCTGGAAAAGCTCTTCCTGGTCTCTTTCACGACTCCGAAATGGAGGAAAACCACACAGAAGAATATAGAGAAGAACTCCAAGCGCCCAGATATCAACAGGGACCCCATATCCTGTGAGTTTAAAGCACATACCAGATGCACATAGTAAAACAGATTTCACAGAACACCGTACAATAGATGATAGTTACAGTTCAGTTCTTGCCTGTCTCCAGCAGAATCTCTGGTGCCACATATGTGGGTGTGCCACAAATAGTGAAGACTGGTTCGGTCACAACCATGGCAAGACCAAAGTCCCCCAGTTTCAGTCTGCAGATGCCATCAGTCTGGCGCTCAATCTAAATAAGAAAATAATTCTTTGATTAGTCAAAAAAAACAAAAACAAAACAAAACAAAAAAACTGTGATGAGAAGTAAAATAATAAGATACGTTAATAAAAATGTATTAAATGATTCAAAGGGTTATACAAATTTGAAGCTATCAAATTAAACTCTATAGCTAGAAACTTGCTATTCAGCTATAATTTGGAATATTTCTGTTTTTATTAGCTTAATGTTCTTGTATTTTGCCCCTTCAAATAAAGACAAAATGTATCTACATGAAACTAAATATTATGTAAGCACATTAGTTATTATTATGTACACAACACATATTTAGGGCTCAGTATATACTCACCAGCAGGTTTTCTGGTTTGAGGTCTCGGTGGACGATGCTCTTACAGTGAATATAACTCAGGGCTTGGCCCACATCTGACACCATCATTCCAGCCTCCACCTCAGAAAACTTGCCCTTCTCACTGATGGCCTCGAATAGGTCTCCTCCACTCACAAACTCCATCACCAGGTATGAATGGGTGTTCGTGTGGTGGTGTGCAAAAAGACGCACTATTCGTGGATGACATAGGCTTCCCAAAAGGCTCAGCTCATTCTGCATCATGTGCTCTCGACCAATCAGCTTTGAGCGCTCTATGATCTTTAGAGCAAGAGTTTGTCCATTATCACGACAGCGACACTCACGTACCACAGCAAAGTTCCCATCGCCGACCACTCGTCCGATTTCATAAGACTGCTCAATATCTGACAGAGTGACATTACTCTCACTTAGAGGAGATACAAAACTCTCCCTTGGTTTGTGTGGCTGTACTGTCTCTGGAGTCTTGATATGATGATGTGATTTGACAAATACCTCGTCGTCTTTCAAACTTGGAGAAAAAGCTGCCGACTGAGCATCAAACTTGGTCTTTTCTTCAGGAAAGGACAAAGATGGAGCCCTCCCTGTCGGTTTCTTCATAACAGGAGGAAGTGGGGCCTTCCCAGAGAGAACATTAGTCTGTTCCTGAGGTTTGCATCTGGCTTGTCTGGCCAAGCAGTTATCACAGAGTGTTGGAGAAGATACATCTAAGTCCCTTACAGCATTTTGGTGTCTAAAAGGTCCTATAACAGAAGGAGGCCTCTGCATTTGACCACCTTTTTCTCTAAGTTTCTGAAGATTATTGGGAACAGGTGGTTTTCTGGTATTTTTATAATTTTTCTGTGGTAATAATCTGTTGATATTTTTTACCTTCCTAATCTGAGTATTTGGGTGCTTTTGTTCCCCTTGAGTTGTCTGTGTCCCACTGCTGTCTGTGCCCTCACTGTATCCACTGTCAGCCTTGGCTGCTTTGTCAGGTGATGGACGCAGCCTCTTCTCCCATGACGACAATGCACCTGCTTGATAATGAGTGTCATCTGGGAAAAGCTCCTCCAGCGCCTCCCGCACACTGCTCACGTCTGGACGGGCCTTTCCCAGAGCTAGAAATGCCACTTCTCCACAGAAAAAGTCACACACACCTTTGACCTATAACAAAGGAAACACAATTACTTTGAGAATCACTGTCAAGTTTATTTTGGTTGTTCATATTCAGAAAAAACAATACATTTTAAATTGTTTTGGTTACAATTAAAAAAAGATTGGGCTAAAGCAACTTGCTTATGTAAGCTCAACATCACATATGCAACATTTTTGGTGGAGGATCTGCAAGATGATTGTCTCCATGGAGATGGTATTGCTTTGCCTGAAAAGTTGCACAGTATAGCATTAAATGTATATCATTTATCTTGTATCTACATACATGGAGACCAAGTTACAAGTCAGATTTGTGGCACCATTCTCAGTAAGAATAGATGTTTTTCAAGTTATGGTTTTAACTAAATAAACTCCTGAAATTAAATACATGCAAATATACAGCTTAATACCATACTGTGGAACATTCCAGGCAAAGCATTTTCATGGAGACAAGCAAGTGGCAGACACCTTCAAGAGTATATGGCTTTGTCTTTATGGAGAAAGATTAGTACAACCTTACCTCACGAGCGTGGACAGTGTAAAGTCGTGTGACTCTGTTTCGGTGCCATCGAGGAAACCCCAAAGCCTCAGACAGATCCAGTAGCAGCTGTTCAAAAGACACTACACCTCTGCGGTTTAGGAGAACTGTCACCTAAAACAACAACATTAACAGTATAAACTTGTTATATAATAATGTGGCACATTCAGGGCATTAATTTATTCCAAATTATTGTATAAATAATGAAATGGTCTATTGTAGCCCTTGTCTTGCTCTGGCAGCCACAATAATAACCTATTTTAACTGTACTTATCTACCTCCTAGCACACAGTGATTAGCATACCGAATTGGCAAAATGTTTTATGCCTTACTTATATCAAACTAAAGCACCTTTCTCATTGTACTTTGATCCCCGGGCCGAATGATGGTGACTAGATGAGGACGCTCTGCGCTCTCCTCCGCATGCCGTGTGTGGAAAAGAGGGAGTTGAGGAGGCAGGTGGTGGGCTTTCTGTGGATGTAAAGGCCAAGGCTGGGGCATTCCTACTGGACGCTTCAGAGAGGGGTCAGGAGGCACTAAAACAGGAGAGGGATGAGAGGGAGTGGGCAAATACAAAAGAAAGATGTCCTGAACTGTAGCTACATAAAGAAAAGTTATGAGTAACACAACACCAGTCCTATATACCGGCAGTGTGTGTAAACAAATCCGTCTGATCAGATTTGAGTGTTTCCATCACACGGAGTGCAGGAGCCATTCGAGATTCTTTTGAGCACCTTGCACCATCAGTTGAATAATTTAGGCTTCCTTAAGTCTTGAGGAGCTACACACACAAGCATGAGCAGCTACACAAAAGCCACTTTGACCTGGATAGAGCTTAGCTGAATCTGCATGATTAATGAGGCTCTAAAGACACACACAGTGTGCCTTGACGTTTCACTTTCTGGCAGAGTAGAGGGAAGAGATGTTATCTGTGGTAGTCCAGTCTGTGGGGGTTTACTTTGTGGTTTGTTTAGCTGGGAACATAAGACCCATACCTCTACATGACCAACCAGGGCCCCCTTTTTAACAGGACACCTGTGACCCCCTGAGAGGCAAAATGAGTATAGCACACACACAGAAACACATATACATTGACAGAGGTGGCAAAAACATTTAGCAAAAATTGTCAGATGGCTGTCAAACATCTCTGACAAAATAGGCCTACCTGAAAGTCGTCTGTCACAGGTGGGCCATTAAAACACGCAACATAAAAAAAAACAGCCAAAACTTATCAAAATGTTGACTTTTTTTTAAGCAATCAAAAATAAAAAACAATGTCCTAAAAGAAATATTCCACAACACTTCCATAAATATAGCCTAACACTCTAACCTTGTTCAATCATTCAGACTCACCTGTTGCTTTCCATTTACGAGCTATTTCATGCCCAAAGCGGCCTTTATGAGAGGTCGTCATCTTTGATCTGTGAGAAATACAAGAGATACTTCTAGTATTTAGTTTAGTTTTTTTCTTTAAGTCACCGCCATCGTCTGTTCCTGGGATGCCCTTTCGGGGAAAGATGACAGGATGCACAGTGAGATACCCGGACCTGGTATACCGCCGTTACCAAGGAGACACGTCAATTGAACGTAGTTACATAAACCGGAAGTTGTCAAAATAAATTAGTTATTTATGCAAAGATGCAAAAGCAAAACTTTTAAGTGATCATCCAATATCAAGTTATAAAATATTCTAACTCGATGTGTATTTTTAAAATATTTCGAAAAAAATGAAAATCCATCCATTTATCTTGCATTTAGCTGATTTTATTAGCTTTATTTTGAAATTTACGGACATTTTCATCACATGTGATCACTGCACGCATTTGGCACATGATTGGCGACGTTTGGCAAGTATTTAAAAAAGAGCTTTAATTAGAGCGCCAAAATGGCAAGTAGCTTTTTAATCTTATCTTATCTTGGCTACATGTACCCGAAATAGCGTGTTTTCGTAGTGTTTAAACGAGGACTCAGCTCGCTTTACCGATAAGGTAGGTAGACCCTCTCAGCGAAAAAAAAAAAAACCCAAAAAACAACAAAACAACTTTATACTTTAAACATTTTTGTTTTTTGCTTCAGCAAGTTTAAACATGTGGCTTATGGGACATTTAATTTGTCTCTTCAACCTATGTATGCGTTTACTTGAATGAATAGCTTCAGAGGAAAAGGATGGTGGGTATATTTAGTGCCCATCCCTACGCGTCTCTATAGTGTCACTGATGGCATGCAGTGCACAACAGCACAAACACAGCCCTCTGTGTTTGCACCATCTTTTAATAAATTGCTCCCATGGGCCAGTTTCCATGGATACTGTTAATATTGGCAGAGTTAGTAAAGACCCTGCCCGGCTCCTGGTGCTGCATTCACTATTGAGAGGCAACCAACTGTGTGTCAGCTTCAAACAAGAATACAAGTGCTTGAAACTGCTATAGGGTCCCTTGTACTCACTGTCGGTGGAAGAGCGCCATTACTTTCCAACTTCATCACATACTAGCCTATAATTTTGAAATTCATTTTAAGATCCTGGTAAACTAATGTTGTTTGAATAATTCCATCCTCTGAAATGGTTTGATCTAAGTTACATGGTTTACATATTTCCTTAACCAAATTTTGGCCATATTTTTTATGCAGTACCTATAATGGTCAACAGAGGGAGTAAGTGCACACGCTTTCGAGCAATTTTACCCCTCTACAAATTCACAAAATGCATAATCTGCACTCCCAATGTGGAATCAGGACTCAATTTTTTTTGACAGAATGACCCATCTTTTTTGTGTGCATTCAGGACAAATGCTTACATTTATCCTACTAAGTTGAGTAGAATGTATTTTTCTCTTTTTGTAAATAATGATATGCCTGATGTGTACTGTATAACAATGGATTTGAAGAAGATTTACAAAACAAATCAAGGTCAGTGTGCCTGCTTTTGCTAAAATCTACTACTGCTTCTACCGCTCACAAAATCTGAAGGCAAATTTATTGTTACGGAAAATCAACAATAAACAATACACACAAAAGCAAGAAGAAAAAATTTCTGTCTCTAAAAGTGCATAAATAATGTACACGCAATTTACTCATTTTTCTGCCAGGGCTACTATAAACATCCTCGCAATAATATCATAGTTTTTGTTGAGTCAATGAACTGTATGTAGCGTGCACTCTTACAGTTTTAAAAAAGGTATTACAATCACAGCTGAACCTGTGTTGCCAGTGCCTTAACCTGTGATACAAGTTTTCCTCATTTTCAGAGTATGAACAATAGCAAAGGCACTCATTAATGATCGTTTGCAGGTGCTGTTTAGGTAGTAAGGATTCAGATCAGAGAGACGTGTGGCTTATTCTGCTTTCTAATTGGACAATCAATATGTGAACCAAGACACCAAATTATAAGATAAACAACCTGGCCACTTTGTCTATTGTTTTAATGCAATATTTGTTTGTTTCTCATGTCTGGGGACAGTTGTCACACACTTTTATGGAATTTCAAATCAAATCTTGCATAGAAAATCTTGCATACAGGTCTTTTAATGTCAATGCTAAAATGTGAGCAAATATCACCTGTACTGATTTAGTTTGTTTTACATTTTGTAGCAGTTTAATAAAGGGCCAGCCAGATAAATAGCTCCAGACACACAGGATTTCCCAAGCCATAAACCAACATTTTAGGGATTTGTTAAAGATTTTGTATCAGGTGCATCCACAGTCCAGATGCATTAAAATTTGTGATTATAAAGTCTGATTGGTGCAGTCATTATCAGCCCAGAAGTCACAATACAATACAATACAACAGCAAAATGTTTGAACAGAACAGGGCAAATAAAGGTGGAGCAAATGTGACACTGAGCTGGAGAGCTAGGAGTGATTTTAAATTACGCATGTGTACTCATTAGAGGTTTCTTTTACATAGTAACAAGGTAGGAGATAAAATTGTGAAATGGATAATATCATTGCAATTTTGGAGACATGCACAATTCTAATATTGAGTAGTACCTATAATTTAAAGTTATTTACAAAGACTCCAAAAGAGAAAATCAAAACAAAAGTATAAAACAAACTTTGTAAAGTAATCTTTTAAATAAGGGTAGTTTGTGATATTTCTGTAATCGTTAATCCTTCTGTATCATTTCCAGTCTGTTAATTTTTGTGCAATACTTGTTGCTCAACATTTACAGGCAGAAGTAATTGATAGTAGAGGTCAGATTCACAGTACTGGCTCCGGCCGTACACATGACTGCGGTCAATAACCCTACAACTGTCTAGCCTGAAAGTTTGATTTTTCTCTGAACAAACAATTGAGTAATATTAAGATAGATCAGTACATACATGCATGCATACATGCGCCTCTATTGTTAAATATTATATATTGCTTTCTCAAGCCTTGCATACAGTACAATATAAGGTTACTAATGAATAAAAATCATTATGTCTCATTTTAATATAGTTTTGTTTCTTGATGATGGTTGTGTTTATCTGGATATGTTTCAGGGCACAACTATCACCTTTCTCCTCCAACTTGTGTGTCACTTTTATCACCTGATCTCCACAGATTTAGCCTCAATGCAGTAGTTAGGTAGGCAGTTGTGTACAATTTGTTGCGTCGATATTTACAGCCCAGCAGACCGGTCAGATGCTCCAGACTGCCCACATCTGGGAAGATAAGCTGATAAATGTGACACATCAGTGGTTGGAGGATGCCTCTGAGGAAGGGTACAGCTGTTCGCCAAAACATGCCAAGGTAAACACAAACAGACTCTGTCTTAAAAAAAAAAGAAAAAAACAAAACTACAAGGTTACTCAAACATGATGACAAAACACTGTTGTAACATGGTTGATACCTCACAGAAGTCTATATTAGATAATATGTCTCCTTTAAACGAATAGTTTCATGCATTTTTGGCACATGTGTAAGTCATCAGGAGGGTGTGCGTGGGAAAGGCCAATGCATGTGTCAATGAGAATCTCACTCCACTATATCATACCATTTCGTAACAACAGACAGTCCTCTTAAAGAACACTTGTGTGAGTTTGACAAGCAGAGAACATATCCCTGACCAAACCGAATTACTCCGACCTTTCACCCCCTCTCTCTCCTCACAGGTTTTCCACGGGTCTCTCTCTCCCGCTCTGTCTGACACCTGTTTGAGTCGGATGCCAGAGCCACGCACACATGCTGCAGATTTGTTCCAACACATAGCCCAAACATGTGGTAGTCTGACCGCGGCTTTAAGGGGAAGAAGTAGGACAGGGTGTGCAGCTTGTCTCTCATCACATAATGTCCGTCAATCAAACTTTGAATCATTTATTTCAGGTGGTGTAACGTTATGTGCAAAGTATCTCTATCTGACTATCTCTCTTTTGGAACTCATATAATATAAACATAATAACCATGGCACTATCTATCTATGTATGTAGCCATATATAAAACTTAAGTTCCTTTCTATAAATAATAATAAATAATAATTAAACATGCATTAAATAAAAAGGTGCTTGGAGATGATTATGAAGTATAGATACTACCATCAGGATAGTGTTCACTGACGGGACATGCGCAAGATTACATACATTTAATGTAGGGCTGGGCAATTAATCGGATTTTAATCAAGTCTGAGATTCAGTCTTTTCAAATCAACTTGTGTCTTTTTAATTGAGCACACCACAGCTAATACTCAGTCAGCAAAAGGAAAAAGGAAAAAAAGTTCAGTGGAAATGTTTAAAGGGCGTATATTGTTAGGTTCAGGAAAATCAAAAATAATATTGAAAACCCTTTTTATTTGGTTTTAATCAGAGTAAATAAAAATGAAATAGAAAATTATTATCAACCAATATGAAGGGAGACATGCAACACTGAAATAAACAAACAGGAACAGGCTGTGTATTGCCACATTCCCAGTGCCCTTACTGAAACCACATGCATAATGTATACTTAATGTGTTTAGTAGGTTGTATGCATTCACATTTAACTTCTATCTTTTCTTACAAATAGGAGTTACTAAAGTGCAAACCAGATGGATCAACAACAGAAAAGCTGTGGACTGCGGTACCCATTCATCTTTCAACCCCACCCTAAAAATTCTGCTCCTTCCCCCACTCTTTCTATTCTCTGTCTCAGCTGGAGCATCTTACACATTTCTCCTGCCCCCCTTTGCATTTGTTCTCCATTGAGTGTGACTTCTTTTACAGCCTGTTGATCTTTCTCAACCTTACATTCATGTTGTAAAGTGCATTTCCATATCACAAAGGAATGGCCATCTTTACAAAGTGTAGTGATGTCTGGGCAAAAACAACATTTGCTACAAACTACTGTAAACCATGTACTACAAGAGAGCTTGTTCAGTGACTATAACCAAGCAAAAGTTTGGACACTCTTTTTAAGAGGTTTGTCAAACTATAAGAGCAAATTGGTACAAGCCAACCAATGCATTTAAGCTTGATTCAACTTTATTTCATATCCACATTGTTTTATTCTATTATTTTAAGGTTATTTAGTGCTGTGTGACATGAATGTCACCATTTTGATAAAATTTGCATGTGAAACTTCATTTAAGTGTTTCATTGTTTAAATGAAGTTTCACCTGAAACTTCATTTAAGCTGTTTTGTCCCTTGCTGAGATAAGATGAACTTTATTGATTGCAAGGCCAAAAACAACTTGTAGCCTATTATATTAGACAGATTAATTACAGTGTGTCAAAACAGTGTACCAAAGAAACAATAAATGGCAAAACAAGTCAGTGGATTAAGAAATATACATATAGATTATAATAAAGGCTTTGTACTGTGCTTATTTAGTTATAATGCCTGCATTGTCCAAAATATTTTGGATGCTAAGATGTGGGCTGGATGGTGTCAAAAACAGAAACCAGTTGTAGTGTTTGTAAACGTAGCATAGTTGAGATTTTGCAAAAACAAGTAAAACATATGGTTCACGTTGTATGTATATCTGTCTTTGTCTGCATCTCTCCTCGCCCCACCCTTCCCCTACTCTCTCTGCTCAGGCTTATGACATCACAAACAGCCGGTATAAGCTCAGCCAGTCAGAATACAGCAGAGCCTCTGAGCTGACTCCTCCAAACTCCTCTGTCTCTGTCCCTCTGCACTCACTGTCGCTCTGCTGCTTCTGTCTCACATTCACTCATCTCCTGTCTGCTGCAGAAATGGCCGAAGCTTTTGTTGGCACGTGGAACCTGAAGAGCAGCGAGAATTTTGATGAATACATGAAGGCGCTGGGTGAGTCTTCTGTTTTCATATGTGCATTTGAGGGAAAAAATGCAGATTTTTTTCTGTTTTGGGTGGGTGCGTATGCATGAGTCACCAAAAAGAGAGGATGTAGGGCTGCATATAGTGAGCTCATGTGAAAATTGACTTGAGCAAGGTGTTTCCACTGAACCAACGCATAGGAAAATGATAATCTAAAGGTGTGAAAAGCTGAGTTTTCATCTATGAAGATCAGACATGAACAGCAAGAAAGAGAATAAATGAAGAGCAATGGATGAAAACTGTAGGGAGTGGAAAAAAGGAAGAGTGGCTGACCACATGGCCTGGTGGTGAACATGTGGGGAGGGGAGGGGGCGGGCGAGGGCGGGCACCAGTTCTTTTAGAGCAGTGAAGAAAATCTCACAGCCCCACTGGGAGCTGCTGTGATTGGTCAGAGCTGCACATTAACATACACACAAACCCTTGAGCAAATGTGGGTGACCTTAGCTGAAAGCTGTGTATTGTTAAAGGACTATGGGAGTCACTGAATATACAAAATGCCCCCCTATGCCTGAAAGCAGCCACTGAGACTGATGGTGCTATACAGTAATTAGAATAGTTAATGTCATTTAACTTTTAGGCCACAACTTTACCAAACCATTTCAGAAAATATAAAATACAGCCTTATTAATGAACACTGAAGAACAATTTTCCTACACAACAAAACAAGCATATAACAATGGTTAATGTAACTTTTACACTGAGAGATGGGCAAGTGCTTTGATGATTTCAGAGGATTTAATGGACGTTCCTGCCTACTGACAACAAGCTCTACTGGCCATTGACGGTCACCATAGAAACGCTGTGACCTCTCACCTCCATTACATTTGATCAATGAGCCCGTCTCACAGTGACAAGTGACTTCTTGTTCCCATATGGTGGTACACTTTAAGGCTGAGGAGAGAAGCCTGATGGTTTGTTTTTGTCAGGTCCAGACTTGTAGGCAGGTCAAGGAGGTGACTAGTGTTTGAAGAATATGTTGCTAAAATGGACAGAAGACAAACAGAGATTACAGAGTGTCACATGAGAGCTGGAGGGTATAAATACAGCAACTAGGCTGAACCTTTTTCAAAACATGACGCACAAAACATTTTTCAAAACATGACGCACAAAACATTTAATAAACTAATTAAAGTACAAATTATTACTCTGTGGGACTGTAATAGAAATCTTGCAATAATTTTGTTTCTATTTCTTTAGGCGTGGGTTTTGCCACCCGTAAGATTGGTGGTATGACCAAACCCACCACTATCATTTCCATTGATGGTGAGCAAGTGACAGTAAAGACCCAAAGCGCTGTCAAAAACACAGAGCTCAGCTTCAAACTTGGTGAGGAGTTTGACGAGACCACTGCAGATGAAAGGAAAGTTAAGGTAATAAGCTGCAAGTGTCATAAATGATTATCCTGGTGGTAAATTCATTGTTTCTTTGGGAAGCTTTTTAGCAGGGATGTCCCAATGCAGTTTCTTTGGCTCCAATACCGATTTTTCCAATTACCAATTTTCTCATTCTGATACCAATCTTCTTTTTTTTAATGAGTTTTACACAATTTAGGTTGTGCCTTAAGTATTCCATGGTGAACTGAATAAAATTGCTACCAGATATAAAAAGGCCTATTTAAGAATAGCCTAATAATTATAATATTATAAAATATTATAATATAATTATAATATTGCAAAAATAATTTCTTAAACTTCTCCACAGTACAGCAGCTTCAGAAAATAGTGTCAGAGACATTAGATGATTTTTTAGCCTCTGTTTCTCCAGGCAATGTTTTTTGATCATATTATTATGTTTGAAGTCTGTAGAAAGAGGAGAAGGCTGCACAAGCACATGGCTACTTAACATACGTAAACAAATTAGGGCATTTGCCTCTGCTCTTTGCCAATTTGTCTTAAGTTTCGTTTTCACTCCGTGAGGACATCGCAGAGATAAAACAAATACTGTCTCTGTCATTAGTCATGTTTTAGCTGCTGTAGAGTCTCCTCAGTCTGTGT
>JAIEZT010001318.1:25441014-25538514 GCA_019594935.1 Periophthalmus modestus
AAATTTATGTGCATTTTCCAATTCCAAATTCCTTGGAATTCCAATTCCAAGTTTTCCGTCAATATGGATACCTAAGAATTTGGTCACAGTCACTCGTTCAATTTCAATGTCATGTAATTTAATATTAGTTGGACAATCAATTTTTCTATTCCCAAAGATAATATATTTAGTTTTATTTAGATTCATTGAAAGTTTATTAATATCAAACCACTGTTTTATTTTGCTAAGGTCATTTACTACTGTTTGTATAAGATTTTGTAAGTTCTTTCCCGAGCAATAGAGGCTGGTGTCATCAGCAAACAAAATACAGCTCATATTGTCCATTACCTCACAGACATCATTTATGTACATAATAAATTATTTGGGTCCTAAAACAGAGCCCTGTGGAACTCCATGCGTAATCATTTTTTCATCAGAATTTATATAATTTATATGTACATACTGAGGTCTATTCAGAAGATAGCTTTCCAACCAAGTGAGAGCAATTCCTCTGATGCCATATGTTTCCATTTTTTTTAAAAGTAGTGTATGATCAATGGTATCAAAGGCTTTACTAAGATCTATAAATATACCTGCAATGTGTTCTTTATTATCTATTGCTGTAGATATCTTCTCCACAAGCTCCATGATGGCCACTGAAGTCGACCTTTTTGGCCTAAAGCCGTATTGATTATCACTGAGTAAATTATACTTATTAATAAAATTATCCAATCTTGTTACAAAAAGTTTTTTCTAAAATTTTGGAGAATTGTGGCAGAAGAGATATAGGTCTGTAGTTGGTAAACTGGTGTCTATCACCACTTTTGAAGATGGGAATTACTTTGGCTATTTTCAGTTTGTTTGGAAAAGTGCCTGTTACAAACGATTGATTGCAGATATGTGTAAACGGTGGCAATGCAGTTAATGATGTTCTTTACCAAATCCATATCAATATCAAAACAATCAGTTGACCTCTTGTTTTTTATTAACAATTCCAATAATTTCATTTTCATCTGTAGCACTTATAAATAATGAATTTTGATTTTGCTGTATGCAATTTATAGCTGATCCATCTGACTTTGTTGATTCTTTTATTTTGTTTGCTAATGTAGGTCCTACATTTATAAAGAAGTCATTGCATTTGCCATTTCGCTTGAGCCATTTACAATAACATTATTATCCTTCATAAAATAATCTGGGAATGTGTGTCTTTTCTTTCCTTCTTTAATTATACTGTTTAGTATTTTCCAAGTCCCTTGAATATCATTTCTTTGCTGTTCTAATAATGTCTGGCAATAATATTTCTCATTCAATCTAATTATGTTTATCAGCTTGTTTTATGTCTTGTATGTGGATTCTGCTTCTTTAGTTCTGTGTTGTAGATAAAATCTATACAATTTATTTTTCTTTTTGCATGCATTTACAATTCCATTCGTAATCCAAAGACTATTTAGTCTGTTTTTGTATTTAGTTACACATCTGAGGGGACAATGCTTTTCATAGACTGTATTTTAAGTTGACAAAAATGCATTAAAAGCCATGTTGGGGTCTGCAAAAGCATAAACTTTGTTCCAAGTCTGTGCATTTAAGTCAAAGTGATTTTAAAGAAGCAATTGCTTCAGGTGTTCTAAGTCTGGTAATTTTATGATGTTTAGTTTTTTGTGATGCAGTTTTGACATTTTGGAGCAGCTGATGAAAGACACTAAATGTGGGTAAATGATCACTTATGTAATTCAAGTAGTCCAGCTGTAATTTTACTCCCCAGTTGATTTGTAAAGCTGTTATCTATCAGTGTGGCTGTGGCATTTGTGATTCTTGTTGGTTTTGTAATAAGTGGAAATAGATTATTACTATATATACCTGAAATAAAGTCTGTTGTTTTTGCATTTGTTTGGGGATTCAAAAGATTAACATTGAAATCACCACACACAATATGAACCTTTCTTGAATTAGTGAACAGGGCATCAATTTTTTGGTTGAAACTGTCGAGACATGATCCAGGGGATCTGTACAGGCAACTAACAATTACATTTTTTGATTTCTCTAAATTTATTTCGACAGTCAAGCACTCCATGACTCCATCTACAGCAACTGTTTTACTCTTAATTACGTTACATTTCAATTCTGCATCCACATATATGGTAACTTCCGTGTCAGGGGGTTGTGTCATCTCTGATATGTGCAGGACAGTGAAGGTGTTTATAACCAAACTGACTCTGTGGGAGGCACAGAAAGTGTTGTTTTTCTCTCATCCATAGATTTTTACACTTTATTTTATTGTATTTCAATCCAATTATGTTTTAAAAATATTTTAGTTGAGTGACCGATTGAAAATTGCTGATATTATTTATTTCTTTGAAGTAAATTTATCCTACTTTTGTCATTTCCCTGAGAAAATATACTGATGGTGCCTTGAATAATACCGCTTCATTCATTTAATGTGCATGTTATGGAAGTTTGTCTTTTGTGCCTGTTGAAAATAAAAAATTACTGACAGAGCCATAAGAAAATATTGCTTAATTTATCCGATCCGATCATATAGTAATATATTTGTTAGGTTTTCAGTAGATTCAATTAGGTTCACTAGACTATGTGCAGTCATTTTAAATTTCTTCAATGAACATTCGATCAGTTCGGCCCTCGGCTTCAAGCAAATTTTTCATTTGGCCCCCCGTCCTTTTAAGTTTGACACCCCTGCTATAGTTGATTATGAAGCGCTGTTGGATATATACTGCCCTCCAGTGGTGAAGAAGTCCGCTTAGCCTTAGCATAGCAATAATTAACCAACATAATGTCTGTGTAATCCCTCAGTCGTCCAGGCCTGATCCAAAAGACGGAGTTAAAATCTGTCAACTGGACAAATCGTTATGAAAGTGAAGATGTTTCGCTGCTCATCCAAGCTGCTTCTTCAGTTCTGGTCAGATTGCCGGTGGCCACTGTCCTATAAGGCGTCTTCACTCTTACAACTTTGTCAAGTTGACAGATTCAAACTTCGTCTTTTGCTAACCAACATTATATTTATTAATCTTTACTTAACCTTTGACTTTAACCAAGGTAAATACACAGGGTCCTGGAGTCGACTAATGACATAGTTTCTATTAAATAGATAATAGGCTAAAGGCAATCTAATCTAACTGTATTTAAGGCTTGTTTATAAGAATATGAACACATATATTTTGTTATTATAATAACTAGAGTCCTAACCATCATTTTGGTTCCAATTAATACTGTCACGCAGTATCGAATTACTCTCTATGCAGAACAGCAGGTTCTCTACTCACCCTGATTCTTGTAACCTGGGAGTCGGACAAATGCCCCATACGTCTGGACAGAGACCACCTCTCCTTTGGAAATGCTGAAGAGTGGTGGCAGGCCATCAAGGCCAGAAGGCTCCGCTTTTGAGCCAACTCGATCCGACATTGTAACCCAAATTAAACTGTGAAGAACAACGAATTAAAGATGATTATTGCGAATGAGAAGAATAGTTGTGACACGAAAGGAATTTAGGACAAAATAATAATTTAGGAATATTTGGTTTCGATATGTCCGCAATTCACGGATTAGTGTTGAATTAGATGCGATGAATGTAAACAGAGAATCATACAGACAGTTTACCCATCCGACCCGTTTTAAATTACACCAAGACAGCTAGCTACCGGTCTAGTCTTACAACTGCGATTAACTTAACTTGTGGATCAATCTAAATTCTCAAATAAACATTGACTAAATATGGGAATAACAAACATTTATAACGTTGTTTTTACCTTGGCTAACCACGGTGTTGTTTCAGAAATACTTCCGGTGCAACATAGAGTGACGACATAAAATCTAACCAATCAGAGCTCGAGTAGAAATCACTGACCAATCGGATGCCTCATATCCCCGGAAGTGATTAATTTCTATTTTTTGTCTGTACGGTGCGCTCGCGTTCCTCCTCGTTCCTCAAAGAAACACGTCCATTATTTTACTCAAGTACAAGAAGTAAATTTAGTTCGTAGATTTTCCTGTCAGAGTATTAGTATGATTGATCCTAAGAAGAGAGCGGCCGACATGGCGATTGTCCCGACGGCGGTGAAACGGCCGAGGAACGAGCTTGTGGCTGCGGCTCAGTCTCAGCAGCTCATGGCTATGGTACGGTACTAATGCGCTACAAACGAGACGAAATGAAAGCAGCCTAACTCTCCACACTCAGCGGTAGCTTTTGACTCAATATGCTCTTTTTATTATGTCCATACGTTAATTAACTTCAGTGAACTCTTCAATGACACACAACAATAATACAGAATTACAACAATTAGCAAGATTATAGCATCCAGTTCAACTTTGTATACAATGACCATTTTTATGAACCAAAGGTGTTGTTAGTAACTGGAAAATGTGGCACTAGTTATACTTAACAAATCTGCAGACTCATGGGAAGTTTCTTGTAGCTAAATCTGATGTATAATTTGCTTGTGACTTGACAAAATAAATAAAACTCCTAACAGTCCAGAATTCATCCAGGTTTAGTTCAAGTTAGTTTTTTTTGTTTGTTTGTTTGTTTTTTACTAGGTAGGTTTTAAATTAAGATTTGTTTCTCTAGGGCCCTCCTCGGACATCCAGTCTGCAGGCTCCCATCATGCTGATGTCTGGGCATGAGGGTGAAGTTTACTGTTGCAAGTTTCATCCAAATGGAGCTACTCTGGCTTCTTCAGGATTTGACAGGCTCATATGTAAGTTATGATGCCAAGCCTAAATTGGCATTTATAGTCGACAGTGGGGAAATACTGATTTTCACTTTGAGTAATTAATAACCTTGTTCTCTTACTGTAGTAATGTGGAATGTTTATGGAGATTGTGAAAATTACGCCACTTTGAAAGGACACAGTGGGGCAGTGATGGAGCTGCACTACAACACAGATGGCAGGTATGACTAAACACATTTCTGCTAAGCTGAAGTACTGAGTAGCTCAGCACTAACTGTAGAGAGTGAATAAATGATTATGTCTACAATAAAGAGTTTTGAAAAACTTGAAGCATAATATTCAAAAGATAAATTATTACTTTGTTCTGTTTTCTTGTTTTTACCTTTTACTGGATGTATACTTATACCTCAACCAATAAAAAAATCACTGGTATATTAGAAAACAAAAGCTGATGGAATTCTGTGTTCTCTTGTAGCATGCTGTTTTCTGCCAGCACAGACAAGACTGTGGGTGTGTGGGACAGTGAAACTGGGGAAAGGATCAAACGCTTGAAGGGTCATACCTCTTTTGTAAACACATGCTACCCAGCCCGCCGTGGCCCTCAGCTGGTCTGCACCGGCAGTGATGATGGTACAGTGAAGGTGAGATGGACATTTCTGCACAGTGCATTTTATCTAAAACGGTGTTTCCCAACCTTTTTTTGTCTTGATTCACAATCTAAGTACCCCCTAGCTTGAGTACAAGGCAAATACATATTTTTACTAGTAGTATATTGTCTTTTTTTATTGTCTGTTTTATTGATATTGGCGTCTAGAATCCTCATATTCTTCTTTCTTTAAATGTGTAAAATTAACTACAAAGAACATTTGTGGTTCAAAAGTTGATTGCATTTCACCTTCTTTTAAAATCTGAAACCATTTCAGGTATGGCCTAGTAAATGCTTGTGGACGTGGTTAGGAAACATTGATCAAAAAGTGATATTAGTAGTAATATTCTCTTTTTTTTGGTCAACTTAATGCAGCTGTGGGATGTTCGTAAAAAGGGAGCAATCCACACTTTCCAGAATACCTACCAAGTCTTGGCTGTCACTTTTAATGATACCAGTGATCAAATCATGTCTGGAGGCATCGACAATGAAATTAAGGTACAGCAGATCCAAGTACATTTTACCAAAACACATTTGTCATAATATCCAGCCACAAATGTTAATGCATAAGGTCATCACAATAAAATGTATATTGTCTTGACAGGTGTGGGACCTCAGACAAAATAAGCTGATCTACACGATGCACGGCCATGGTGATTCAATAACAGGACTCAGCTTGAGCTCAGAGGGATCTTACCTTCTGTCCAACTCAATGGACAACACAGGTCTTTTACCTGAGTCTTACAGAAATCACCCAAATTCCAATGTTTGTATGCTTAAATGTCTTCTTTAATTATAGTGCGTATTTGGGACGTGAGGCCATTTGCGCCCAAGGAGAGATGTGTTAAGATTTTCCAGGGCAACCTTCACAACTTTGAAAAGGTATTTAAATAAAGGCCTTTATTTATTGTGGGAAAACAGAACTGTTAAATACATGTGTGGGTGAGTGAGTGACTGATGAACATTAATAATGCCTTGCACTTGTAATGCGCTTTATCAAAGCCTCTCAAAGTGCTACACTGAAGTCATTATTCATTCACTCCACACTTGGTGATGGTAAACTACTATTGTAGCCACAGCTGCCCTGGAAGATTATACTTTGTAACCATATTACTTTCACATGTGGCATAATTATATCTTTTTGCAAAGTGGAAAATATATGTTTTTGTTTTGCTTTTGTTATACATTTCAGTGTAATCAAAAACAAGTACATGTTTCTTGTCACTTTTTGATTACATACTCAATTAAAACTTGCATGCTGAGCGCATTCACTTTTATTTCCCATCTTTTAAGTTGACATACTCAAACTGTCCCTTTTTTACATGCAAGTCACAGTCCTCCTTTTGTACTTTGATAGTTTTGTGCTAAAGCAGACAGCTGCTTTGCTTCTGGCAGTATATATGTCTGTTGTCATCTAAGGTAGCATGACATTGCCTTTCACCCTCTCTCATCTTTTCTGTCTCCCTTTGCTATTTTTCTAATGGATATAGGCTCATGTTTCGTCTCATTAAGGCACATGCAGCACATACAGTGTAGTGTGTCGAGTTGCTAATTCATTTCCTATTATCTATTCCTCTCAGAATTTGTTGAGATGCTCCTGGTCAAATGATGGCAGTAAGATAGCTGCAGGCTCGGCTGACAGGTAAGCAGAGATTGAGGTTTCCTCTTTATGGTTTTCATATTTTTCCAATATTAACACATTCTCACTACTGTCAGATTTGTGTATATATGGGACACCACGTCACGAAGAATCCTTTACAAACTGCCAGGGCATGCTGGTTCTGTTAATGAAGTGGTCTTTCACCCAGAGGAGCCTATTGGTGAGTAAAAGCAGGCTCCAGGCTCAGATTACACTAGAAAATAAAAGTGGTGACATTTGAATACTGGACAAACTGGTTGATTTATGAGTACTTTAAGAAACACAATGCAGGGAAGATTATATTTGTGGGCAAAACTGCAGAAGAATGTTATCTGTCTTTTTGTTGTATTAGATATGAGTTGATTTGCAGTGTAGTGATCTTCCTGTTTTGTCTTTCCACAGTGCTGTCTGGTGCCAGTGACAAGCGACTGTACATGGGAGAGATCCAGTAGAGCATGTGTGTTCAAGGTTGTGTGAGTGCGTGTATGTGTGTGCCCTAAAATGAGTGTGTCCTGCCTTGATGTCGACTGGGTGTTGTTCAGCTGCACAGCAAAAGCCTCTGTAATTTGTAAGCCCTATTTTGTCACACGAAAACCTCAGGATATATGTTTGATGTTTATTTAGCTCTGTCACAACAACATCCAAATAACCCTTTTTTTAAAAATGCTTTTGCTGACTTTTTAATAAAATGATTATACAGTGTGGTGTTTTGTGCTGAGTATTTTATCAGCTGTCCTAGACACAATTATTCTAGGTGTTTTTTTTTTTGTTTTTTTTTATTATTCTTTAGATACCTTAAACAAATGAATGACTTGTGTAACTTTAAATTGAATCTATTGATAATTCATTACTGGAAATGAATACCTAATTGTTTATTTACCCCCGTTAGGATTAATAACCTTTTCACCTTTAAAACTGTAGTTAAAAGCTTTTGTGGTAGTAACCTCTCTTTAAACTCTATTGATTATCTTTGCCTTGGAGAATAGACAGCGGTCATTATTATCTTCTTCTTTAATCAGAGATAGCTGGTTTGGTGAGCCTGCTCTTCTGTACGGCTGCTCGTAAGACCATTTAAAAGGACAGTTGTGGGCTTGTTAAACTTTGAATAACCTCAGGCTGACTGCTCGCTCCATTTCTGTGATACCACATTTTGGCTGCTTGCGCCGTTCTCTCTCCTTGAGATCCAAACCCCACGTTCTTTGTGCTCCCTCCCTTGGCCTGGTACAGATCCACAGAGCTCCTCCTCGAGGGGGTCGCGGTGACTGAGAGAGAGCCCCCACCCCCTCGCCTCTCTCCCCGCGGCTGCTCGTCTTGCGCCCGCCCCGGCCTCGCTTGTTGACAAAAGACGTTTGGAGACGCATCGAAGAAGCTTGTTCCCGGTCCCGGTAAGCCTTTCTGCTCCTTTATTTTAGCCTACTTTTCTTGAGTCAGTTGGAGCAGTAGCGGAATGGGACGGCGGCCCTGGTGAGGCAGAGGAGGACTCCTGCGCTCTTGGAAGACCGTGAGTCACAACGGAGCGCTTTGTGTCCGTGGACTGCGCGCAGCGGAGTGGTGCTCACTGCGGGGTCGTCCCCTCCTCCCCACCGCCCCCGTGTGATCTGCTATCATATGATGCTCATTTCTGTCTGCTGCCCGGGGCACATTATGACAGCTTTCCGTCTCTCTTTGTGCCTTTGTGTGTCCCATCTCTGAAAGGTGTGGCCGAGGTGATCCGTTTGGTGCTGGACGCTTTGACCGCAGAAGGCCGGCGTGGACGCCCCCACCTCCTTTCCCCTCTCCTCCTTCCCGAAATCTTCCAGCCCCTGGTATTTACCCTGCCGACAAAAGCACAATCAAGATGGGTCACATGAAGTAACGGCGTGGACTGTACGAGGGAAAAGGAGGAGGCGGTCTCGGGCAAGTTTTTTTTCAGCCGGGAATGGTGTGATCTGTGCGCCTAGCCATTCTGGATCGGACCGGGGACCCGTCTTTCCCCCGGAGTGTCCGTGGCTCCAAGCCACGTCCAGACTCCTCTAAGATGGGGAAGTGCGACGGAAGATGCACGCTGCTGGTGATCTGCTCTCTGCAGCTGGTAAGTGCGCTCAATTACTACGGGGATATAATTAGGCAAACAGCGTGCCCGCACATTGTAAGCAGACATTTTTGTCCACCCCCTCTCCGCATAGTCTGACTGAAAGCTATGAGTTGCAGCTGCTGGGGGTGCGTGCCACATTTCAGGCCAGGGTGTGTGTCTTTGAAGATGAGAAGAGGGGCAGGGGGCGCTTAGAGGTTTGTATAAAAAGTAAACCACGTGAATGTTAAGTAGGCTACAAAGGGACTAGTAAGGTCATGTTTACCAACTGGTCTGATTCTCGGAGTAAAAGATTTGTCACTGTACGTGTCCCAGAATAGCTGATCTAATATGTAATAAGTGTGTAACATGAGACGTATGAAGCTGTGGTTGTGGTGTGCTGATGCAGGCATGGACAGCAGCAGAGTGACCAGGCTATTGTTTGCTGTGCTGATGATGTGTAGTACGGAACAGGGATTTGGCCCATACATTCTCATTAGTTTGGGGGAGCTTTTGGGGGATGCTCCTCTTTTCCCTGGACTAGCTGGTGCTCCAGGCAGTTACCATGGAAACAACTGCGGCAGATCTGTGTATGTGTGTCCCTGTCAATGTCTCTGTGTATTTATAAATTACTCTGGTACTACATTTGCATATGGGGTCTTATGTTCTGTGCGTCTGTGATTATGTGCATGTGTTTTGAAGTGACCCTGTTTTCTTGTCTTGCAGGTGGCAGCCCTCCAGAGGCAGGTGTTTGATTTTCTGGGTTACCAATGGGCCCCTATCCTGGCTAACTTCCTGCACATCATGGCTGTCATTCTGGGCATGTTCGGCACAGTGCAGTTCCGCTTCAGATACCTCATCTTTGTAAGTTCTTCAGTGGGTCGCACTCTTTAGTACCATGTCTTTTGCTGCAACAGAGCAGCACTATCCTGACGTGATCTCTGTTGTTCTCTTTTATTTTGGGAAGTATGCAGTGTGGCTGGTCCTCTGGGTGGGCTGGAACTCTTTCATCATATGTTTCTACCTGGAAGTTGGAAATCTGTCTCAGGTAATCCATGTGGCAAAATACAAGCTTTAGGACTTTTTTTGGTCCTTCACCTACTTCATGAAATAATGGAAATTCTATTGATTTCATTTTAATTGCCAAAAGTATGTGCTGCAGCAAATGTAACTTGGCCAAGTTTTATAATAATTTACATTTTTCTATATTGAGAGGTCTAGGCCTTCTTTTTTGGTTCACAGTGTATGTCTGTAATGAAAAAATGTCCTCTTGGGGAATGAATCAAAGTAACTCAGATTCTGACTGATTCAGATGTAGCTGCTACATTAGAAGTTTAGATGTAAAGATATTGTTATAATCAGACAGAGCTAAAATATGTCCTTATCCATACAATTCTTAGTTACAGATATGTGTTGTGAGTAGTAACTCTTTATCTTTTGAGTTCAAGAAGACTCGTTGCCCAAAATAGTAAAGAAAAAACAAAATTTCCTTGCGACAAGAATCCATGACAGTGGCCATATTGCAATCATAAACCTGTGAGTAGTGTTCATACACATGTTTATTACTCTCAGGACAGAGACTTCCTCATGACGTTCAACACATCGCTCCATCGCTCATGGTGGATGGAGCATGGTCCTGGTTGCCTGGTAACACCGGTGCTAGATTCTCGCATTGCACCTGATGACCACCATGTCATCACCGTCTCTGGGTGTCTGCTGGACTATCAGTACATCGAGGTACTGAGCTCAGCTGTTCAGGTCCTACTGGCTGTAAGTAATCTCACAATTACTATTACCACAATACACACATCTGTTTATTACTTTGTAGTTATCGTTGAATTGCAATAGGTTGTGTTAATATGATATAACAACAATTTGTGAGATTGAGATGAAGGACAAATATCAGACCAGGGTCTCATTGGGTGATGGTGTTCACCTTCTTCAAACGTGAACACCATCGCTTATGGGATTTGCAAGTTATTTAAATTGGTTAAAAATGAATTATTAGAAGCTCAAATTCTCTTGTACTTGTACTACCAAAATGTTTTATAAAAAGTAAAATGTAGGTAAGATACACTATGTGCCATGTCCTTGTATGTTTTTTTGTGCATGGGTTGTATAATAGTCCTTCAGCACAGTGAATGAATGTATAGAGTGAATGAAGGTGAGTTTTTTTCTCTTTGGCTTAGATGAGAAAACTGGTACAAGATATTTGTTATATTTATGATAGAATTAGTCCAGATGACTTATTTTTATCCATCTCTCAACAGCTCTTTGGCTTTGTGTACGCCTGCTATGTGAGCAAAGTCTTCCAGGATGATGAAGACAGCTGTGAGTACCTCTTCTATGATGAGCGCTTGTTTATAACCTTTTATCACAGTATTTTACCAATTATATGTTTACTTATCTCTCATTATCAAGAGGGCCTTTGTGGTACCAATACTGTGCAGTGAAGCTAGCTCATTGTTTTCTCAATCTGTGTCATGCTGAGCAATATACCACAGAGGATTCCCTGTGGGTGATGGAGCGCTCCATCTGTGGGGAGTATTAAAGATGTCTGCCACAATATTCCCACTATCAAGAGTGTCCGTCTGTGTGCTGACTCGCCCATGACAGATTCTGTGTACCATCTGTACAAAAACTGTCTACCACCCAGTAGACTCCAAACAGCATTTATAAGAAACTTCACCTATGTAGTAATCAATATAAAAATGGCAGAAATTTTGTTACAACATACACCAGCCTTGATTTCTTGGGTCTGTTTTCCTTCTGAGCTCACACAGTGAGCGGTAATTGGGCTGAAAGAAGAAATCAATCGAGGTAGAGTGATGTATCAGTGACGGTCGAGCTTTGAAATAGATGGTTCTATCTGTCTGATGTCATTCTGCATGCATACTGATATAGTGCTGTATCAAAAACACAATCTGATATTATGATAGATTTTTATGTCAAAGTACAAGATGAGATAGAAATGAAATACTGCAGACATAGAGGCAAAGTGGTGTAATATCTCGTCTCTTTTGTTTTGAAGTTGATTTCATCGGTGGTTTTGACTCTTATGGATACCAGCCCCCTCAGAAGTCATCTCATCTGCAGCTGCAGCCTCTGTATACGTAAGTGTGAAGTTTATAAACAAATTCCTCTCAAAGAATCTTTTATATTTTACTTTAAAATAAAAGGTTGTTATAGAGTATCATATTTTTGGGAAAGAGTAAAATAATAATTGTGTATATATTTATCCAAACTCATTCATACCAAGGATGATAATACACACCTTGCAAATGTCAGTCAGCATGATAACATAAACACGTGTGTCTAGAGTGGCCAAATAACACATGTTAGAGTGGTCCAGGTAGAATCCAGACCTGAATCTTGCCAGAAATTTGTGGAGAGGACTGAATACTCAAAATAAGGCAAAGAAGTTTAATGACCTCATGCACCAGTCTGGAAGTCTTTGCAAGAGAAGAGAGGTCAAAAATTGCATTATGGGTTTTAAAAATTTAGCAATTTTCATAGAAAAAAATGGTAGAAATGCATATGAATACATTTTGGGAATGGAGCATTTTATCAAAGTGTACAAGCTGAATGTATTGTTTTTTTTTTCTAAATAATTAGTACAGTCCTTTGTTGGCTCCACTTCCAGCAGAACAGATTTATTTAACTCAGATGTAATCTAAGGTATCAATCATTTTAGGCATATCTGTTTATATGATGTGTATGTCCCGTTTTCTTCACAGGGCTGGTTAAAGTTTGGTAGCGCCCCCTTAAGGCTAAACCATGACAGTGTCACTGTGGATGGAAAGTTGGAGTTGACCGGATTCCTCTCACTCTGCCTGTCACAGTTTACTCAAGATACAGACTTATCTCAGCCAGAGGAGACCTGAAGTGATGTGTGTGTGCTTGTGTGAAGTACACAGCCCTGATTTGAATGTACAGCACTCAGGGATGAACCAGCATGACAGAGTTCTGACAGGACGATGCAGGACCGAGGAGAGCCAAGAACTGAGGACACCTCTGTCACTGGAGGCACTCTTCACTAAACTGCCAGCTCTCAACACTCCACATGTGCTTGTAATGTATCTGTTTAACTGTGTTACTACGGACTATAGCAAGGGCATTGTAGTAGCACCTGGTTTATAATGCTCAGCAACACCCTAGTGTGGGCTGCCGGTCGCATAATGAAAAGGCACAGCTTGATGTTGTAATAGAATGTGGTGACAAATTAGAGCAGTCTTATGGCCGGGTCCCAAAGCCATAGTCCCCAAAAAATATTTTTAGTATGTTTATAACTGTTCAGTGTGATGACAGATACAAGGGCACTGTGTGATCTAAGTAAAGAACCTTTATCTAATGGTGTTGATTAGGTATGCAGATGACTTTGGGACCCTACATTAGTGTGTCTATGACTATGGGGGGAGCAGTGGGGATACTGTGCATGTAAATAACCAGCCAATTATGTTTCGTTGGTCCTATTTAGAAAAGTTGATGCTGTAGGGATGGGAGACTTTTGTGGTCATACCTGTTTCACTTCCCTCTCTTGAACGCTGCAAACTCATCCACTGGTCTTGCATCAAAGTCACACTTGAGTCTTGGATAATACATACAAATATGTTATTCAGATCATAATAGGCCTATAACTGTTCTTTTAGCTCAACTTCTCAATCACTGCACTAATGCAGCAAGTTCAAATATGTTCCCACCAACTTAGCATGGCAATAACACAACAATGTGTGGGATAAGGAGACCGAAGAGACACAGGTATGAGGTTAAGAGTGTCTTTGGGCAAAGTCCTGTTTGAAATAATAAAACACTTTGTACAAATGTTGCTTGTGCTTTGACTCCTATTAATAAGCTTAATTGGGCCTTTTTCAGTAGGCTTAATTGTTTTGTTAACGTTCATATTCAAGTTTTTAATTATCTCATCTTCTATGAAATAAAGTCACACAACGCAACTTTTAAGTTACACATACAATGGTTTATATTGTGACAATCGTAACAACCGAACAAAGGATGGTAATTTGTTAGTGATGTATTGTAAATCTTACATTCCAAGGATGTGAGGGGGCATCCCGGCTCGCGCTGCCTGTGGCGCAGGTGGACCACATGCAGCGTTGCCATGGCTGCCAGACTCCTCGTTATCTAGAGACGCGCGTACATTGGATTCTCCACCAAAATGTATAAACAATAAAAAAAAAACTTACTTTTTCGTATACTTAGTACTTTGTAGTTTTATCATTACACTAATTTCGACCCTGAACATCCGTCATCCTGTTGAACATCTACTGAACAATTTGAAATAGGCTATAAAATCGCAAATACTGTGAATGAGTATTCTATTATGTAAAACGCAGCCAAAGTAAAACAGACTACAAACATAACAAAGGGACCAGTCCGGTGTGTATGACCCATGGAAGTATAATAAGATCCATGGTATGACCTCCCTCCACTCCTGGTTGGCGCAATGAACCGCACGCTCTCTCTCATCCCTTCCCGTCATGCAGCGCTCCTGCCTGCTCCTCCGTCGAGCCGCCATGTTGTCGGAGTGAAAGCCTGGGGTGTCGGAGAGAAACTGGGGCTGATATCCGTGACCATCCACCCTCTCCGCCGGTAAGTTAAGTATATTAGCCGGACAGGGTTGGGAGAATTAATGCCCATCCACACGCCAGAGCTTGTATTTTAGAGATGGCGTGGATAGGATGGGTAAACTAGTGTATTTCGTGAGCCCGGGTAGCAGCAGTAGCCTCCCTTTCTGCTCCCTTCTTCCTCCCGTTGTATCGGTCTTCCGCTCCAGACAGCTCTCGGGCCTTTGTTCGCATCCGCGTCACGGGGGCCTGTGGGGCTGCGGAGACGGCAGACAGGTAGACAACACTGCAGGGGTGCAAATGATTTAAAAAACACTGTTATGGCGATGACAGGGTGATAGAAAAGGCCGTTTAGACTCTGTGTTTTGGCACCCGGTGTAAGCTTGTGCCGTGGAGGCCGTGTTATTGTTGTAGAGACGAACAGTGAACCCCCATAACAAATCGACAGTGGCTCGAATACGTACATGTATATGAATATAGTTAGCTCGATCTTTGTCACGATTATTTTCCACAATGTTCCATGTATTGTGTGTCGTTTTGATGTGTCATGTCGCGTTGGTGGAGTATGTTTAGTCTGAGCTCTGTGCTGCTAGCTGCAGGTTGGCTGCATGTATTGTCACACCCCTGTCTGTGGCCGGTATGCAGTGGATTGATTCCGGCTATTGAATAATGATTAACCCACTTTTCTTATGGAACACGGTGCATGTTTCCGGGTGCTATGTTAAAACTATACCAAAACACGCCGTGTGCGCCTCGCTTTGGGGAATGGCTCCTCTGAGCTGGAGGATTTCCGGGTGTTACATGGCGTTGTGATTTGTACTTTCTCAAATCAATGAACCGCTGACTTTGGTAAGGGAATTCATGCACACCGATGTTGTATATCACACATCTGCACAGAAGAGTATTGTTTATAATGCCTAAGACGCACAATCTAAGTAGCCTTTTACATCAGGGGGTGTGTTTCAGCATCTTAGGAAAGGGACATGTGTGTTTCAAAGGTAATTACTGTATTGCTCTGTGTAAAGAGAACTGCTTGTAATTTCCCCCTGGCCTGTAGGGAAATTGACGTGAAACTGGTAATTTTAACAGAAATTAGAGCTTGTTGAATATGGACTTGTTGTAAATACAAATTATATCTCTTACTTCTTAAAACCACAGAGGTTGCCCATATCATTTATAATCACGAACAGACACAACATACCCTGCACTTTACATATTTCTGGGCTGTACCTCAGATAACTAGAATAACTGGATAACTGGAAATGTTTCTATTAAAGTGAACAGTGTACTGACTTTTTCACTTCTAGATTGAATGCAGCACAGTTGTGAATTAGAGCAGTAAGACTTAAAGATCTCTGAATGTCTTTCTGGCACCAAAACCTTGACTTGTTTGTGGAAATGTGATTCTTATGATCTATTTTGTTGCTATGCAACTCAAATAATTACAAAAGTCCACTTTACACCTAGACCAATATATAACCACCGTTGATACCCCTTGCTCCCTTCATGTCATAGTTGTGCCGGATTTCATAACTATCCATATTTCTGTCAAAGGAACAGCATGAACCTGATTAGGAGAGTAAACTGTGACTAAAACTATACAAATAATATACCCAATACCCATGCATTGTACACTCAAAGACATACCTGATTCGGGGAGTTATTTTTCAGGCAAAAAAAAAAAAAAAAAAGGTAAGTGCCAAAGTGGCCATTTACAGTTGGTTGTTATTATTCTTATTGTTCAATCAACAGTTTTGTCCTTTATAAGGGCTTGAAGTGCAGACTTGGCTTTAATGAGTACCAACAACTAGTGTTGTCATAATACAGATTAGATACTAAGGAAAAGGCTCAATGCTCGAGTTGATACAGATTTTGCTACCACCATGACAATAGAATGTAATTTTCAACACAAAATAATAGTAGTTTCTTTAAAATTATCATGTGGTCTTGCTTGTATACAAATCAAAACGGTGTTGGGTTCAGGAAACACCCACTGTGTATGTTTTTTTTTCTTCATATCAATAATATACTAGGGATCCAGAAAAATTAGCTGGATCAGATCTCTGCTCCCAGGATTTCGGCTGTACCGAGGAAATCGTTGATGTAATAATACTATTTACTAGTCGTAGTTGGCTCAGAGAGTCTCATAATGTTTAACTTGTATTTATACAAAGCGGTTCTGTAACTACTTGAGGGGGTAAATAACAGCTACGTAACACATTTTGGTTAGTTTTGTCCCATGTTAATTTTATTTTAAGAAAATAAATGATGTTTTCTGTCTCTGCACCGGTATCAGTTGATATCTGGTATCCTCAGATCCTTAAAGCCATAGTATTGAATCACTGTATCCCCACAATATACATGTTCAAATTATTATCACATAGGTATGTGTCAGATCTGCAGTAAAGGCCTGAAATGACACCACTGAGGAGGAAATCCAGGGTTTAGTTGTGTCCATAGGTCCCAGACTTCATGTCAACAAAGTCAACAAAGGACTTGGGTTTTTTTTAAGTTTTTGTTGTTTTTTTTTAATAAAGTATAAACATTTGTATTTTAGAAGGTTTTAAGTCTTTTCTAGACAAAGTGAGTAAAAGTACCACATCCTGTTGAGTTGTGTCCCTTATGTGTGACTTCTGTTCTCACCCATAGGCTGTGGTGGAATGAGCAGTGTGTGTGTGTTGAAGAGGAAAGCAGTGCTCTGGCAGGATTCATTCAGCCCCCACCATAGATCTACATCCCCCAGCATGCCCGTGGTGCTGAGCAGCGGAGGACATGCCCCCCCAGCAGGGCAGACCCCTCAGGCCACACCCCCCAGCCAGCAGGTAAGACCCCCTTTCGCAGGTTTATTCATAAGTATCGTACTTGAGCTGTAAATTTACACTGTAATATTATGTGCACAGTATGACTCCTTTACCTGGTAAAGTTTTGTTTTGAAAAAGCAATATTTAGGTTAGATATGTTTGGTCTCAGCAAGTCATGTCTTTGCCTTAAACCTAAACCGAATAACTATCTAAACAATTAAAGGAGAGCAAAATTATTTATGGGATTAGTTGGTCTTAAATTACTTTGGATGCTTTTTCATAATTGTGTTGCGTTTTGCGAATCTTGTTTGTCTCGTTTTAAATTCGTCTGTCTGCAGGGCAGAATCCATGAATCAACAGAGGACTTAGGAGTGTTGTTGTTGGTAATTTGAGGATATTGTGCTCATGTTGTATGTTTTTATTCAGGGTGTGGCTGGTGCTGGACGTTCCCAAGATGATGCCATGGTAGACTACTTCTTCCAGAGACAGCACGGCGAACAGCCTGGCAAACACCGCTGGCCCACTGGAGACAACATCCATGACAGTCAGGTGTGTGGCTTTTGTTATTGAGCTTGTTACATTATTACTTACACAGTACAGATGTCCACTTAACATGTTTTTTTTTAGGTGCGGTCCATGGATGAGCTTAACCATGACTTTCAGGCGCTGGCTCTCGAGGGGCGTGCAATGGGAGAGGTAAACACAGATTTGTAAAGTTTTCTTCAATATACCCTAAGGCCAGGTTATGGTGGCCCAATACACTAATATTCAGTTTGAGAATCATATTATATCATTGTATCACAATCACATTATTATAATAATTATAATAATAATAATGCTGTCCACTTGTGTTGGGCTGTATAGGCACAACAAAGCCTCTCAAAGCCCTACACTGTAGTCATTATCATTCACTCCATACTCTGGTGGTAAGCTACTACTGTAGCCACAGCTATCCTCAGGTAGAGTGACAGACGCAACGCAGTGTGTCTGTACCAACAGCCCTCTGACCTCCATCAACCACTCCTGCACATGCCATCAAACTAGGCAGATGGGTGTCTTGTTAAAGTTGGTGGACGAGTGCAGCCTGAGGTTGCCTGAGCTGATGATGTCACATAGTCATGCCAGAAGACGTTTGGGGTTGAGTCAAAGTCAACAGGGGACACCAAACCCCAGTCATGGTCTGGTACAGACCATGTGAATGCTCTTAAATCTGCCACAATGAGCAATATCCCTATCTTAACTTGTGTTTTTGCTCCTGCTGATACACATATATCAGCTTTAGAGCTGTGTCTGTATCAACTAAAAACACACCTTTCCCAGCAATTAATCAAGTAAAAGGAGCCAAAGTGTGGTATTGCTAAAAACGTTCAAAAACTATTATTTCTTCTGACCAAAAGTGAGCTTAGAGGGGTTTACGCACAGCAACTTTGTATAGAGTAAACTGGAAAGTACTGGAAAGAATAAACTCACTCGCTCCAGGCCAGTTATTTGTTACTATTAAAAACCTTTTTGCCCTGAGACTTTATCAACCAATTAGTTGATTAGGAGGCTAAAAATTACAGTGCTAACCAGCATTCCCCTCCTAAAATACAGAAGATATTTTACATATTGTATATTCCCTTTTGGCTATAATCATCTCTCAGAATTTACTTTAAATATTCTCACCACCTGCAAATGGTGTTTAGTGCTTTCCCACACCTGCATTTCTGTGTTTTCACGATCATTTCCTACAAATTCATTGTGGGGCAACATTTGTCCATGTACTACCCCTCTAAATGTCAGTAAGTTTGTGAAATGTATAATTGAGACTTTGTGACTTCACTTCACCAAAAATGGCGTGCGTATGTGTTGTGTATGTAAATGAGCCATGCACACATACAAAAGATTACCACAGAGTCGAACCTGACAAACAGGAAATCCAAGAAAAAGGATTTGGTGAAAAGTCTTTGAGCAGAAGGTAGATCAGACCCAAGGCTTTGTTTCCTGAAATAAAAAGCACAGAAATCTGAGATGATCTTTAGTGTGAGCTTTGAATATCAACTGTTACCATTTATGTACTTGGTTGTTTTCACACGCTTAATTTGTAATATTTAAGTGTATTGTGAAATTAATTATGTTCTTTTTATTCAGAAAAGTTATAAATATTAAAATGCTATACATCAATAAGCCAAAATATTCAGTGATTTCTTGTTTTAATAGTAATTTACTGATAAGTCTGAAATATTCTTACACTATCTCATTTTATGTTCGCTTTCAATGTTATTTTCTTCTTTTAATCTCATGCAGCAGTTACTCACTGGGAAGAAGTTTTGGGAATCGGATGACTCTGGGAAGGATGGCCCAAAAGGAATCTTTTTGGATCAGTGGAGGGACAGCGCATGGGGTGCATCTGGTATTTATTTTGCCCATCTTTGCAGTTTTGAGGCACTTGGGCTCTTACCAGAGGCCTTTTTAAAGATGAACTTATGAGGTTTATATAAGTCAT
Organism: Periophthalmus modestus; assembly: GCA_019594935.1. Taxonomy (NCBI): domain Eukaryota; kingdom Metazoa; phylum Chordata; class Actinopteri; order Gobiiformes; family Gobiidae; genus Periophthalmus; species Periophthalmus modestus. Next base: position 25,460,882 of record JAIEZT010001318.1, read on the forward strand.
ATAGTGATAGTAAACACTGGTAAATGTATTACTGATCAGGTTTTCATCCAATGTTCTTTTTTTTTCTTTTTTCTTTTTTTTTTCTGTGGCAGATCATTCTGTTTCTCAGCCAATCATGGTGTCTCGTCGGCCTGGTCAGGGTTTCCATGGTGGAGGGGAAGTTGGTGTGGGCTCTGTGATGTCCCCACGGTCAGAGAGTGGAGGTCTGGGAGTAAGCATGGTGGAATATGTCCTCTCCTCCTCACCAGCTGATAAACTGGACCCGTGTCTCAGAAAAGGGCCTTATGTAAGATCCTGTGTTCATTTTAGGCTCAACATACAATATGATTGATATTTTTTATAATATTTTTTTTTGTTTTTTGTTATTTTTTTTCTTTTTTTCCAGGGTCAAAGGGATGGAGAGGGAGAGGAGGAGAAGCGAGAGAAGCCCAAAGCAGCGTTTGAGGGAGAAAAGCTGAAGGAGTTGGCTGAAGGAGAAGCTGATGTGATTAGCGATGTGATTAATCCTAATGGACTACCTGTACAAAACGGCCTCGATGTGGATGTCAAAGAGTTTGGGTACGATTCAGTGTTTGTCTTCCCGGTGCTGTAGCCTGAACAGCCATTTGACTGTCTCCTTGTATACTACAGTCACTCTGGTGCTGCACTGATAGAAAAAAAAATTAAGGCTGTGTGTAAACCAGGGGAGGGCAGCATGTTGATCGCAATTGAGATCAAAGTGGACTGTACACAGAGCCATGCGTTTCTAAGTACAATAGTCTGCCAAGCTTCTAGTGACTTGATTTAAACACAGAACAACCCACTAGGTGTGCACTAGAGACCGTGCGATATTAAAGAGACTTTTGCCACGAAGCAGCACTTCTGTCTTTAGCCAGTTTCTTTTCAGTACAGGTGTGAAAATCAGCTGATATGTCAATTTTATTTTAACATTTGAACTCTCTAACTAAAAGTTACTGTGTGGGGTGTGAGATTCGGTGTTTATTTACCAATGTAACATAGGCTTGCTTCAGTAAAAAATGTGGTGTTTTTCAAAACAAATAAACTAGATTTTGAGAAGGTTAACAACAACTGGTTTGCTGTGCTAAACTGAGCGCACTGTGATTTTTATTATCGGTGACATCAAAATCCCAACCTTCATCTTGAAAACCCGAGAACCACATGAATACAGCAATAGTCTTACCTGTTTACTCGGTCTGTCCTTCACAAGTACTTTGTTTAAGAGACTCAAGTCTTACGTTTTTCTTTTTTCTCAGAAGTTAAGACTAACAACAACAAACTTATTTATGTGGTCAGTTTAAGTGGAATTAAAAACCTGAAAGGCATAAATCGCAGGAGCCCCAAGAGTCATCCTGATTGTTTTTAGTATGAGAACTTTCAAGTATGGTTTAAGTCTAATTAACTGTAGTTATCTTCTCCTTTTTAAATTTTAGATGTAGATGCAGTCATCACAGGCCAGACTCAGTTCATGTGTAGTAAAATCTTTCCTAGTTTTGTAATTGTGATATAGGCAGACATAATTAATTGCTGCCTAGCCACATTACTCGATGATTTGAGGATTCAAAATATAAGATCTTTACTTGGTTAAATAAATGTTTAAATTGTTAGAAAAGCATGTTCCTTGCACATAAATTGTCCCTGCATTTTGGATGGATTCCTTTTTAAAACTCTGTCACTTTCTGTTTTTTTTTTTTTTTTTCCTACTTTCCTTGAAAGCAGACATTTAATTAATAAGCTATGATACATTATTGAACACTGATACTATCTCACGAAACGCTAAGCAATGATTAGAAAAACATGAAAACCTCTCGTATGCACTTCAACTGAAGAAATGCTAAACCTAATGCTAACAGATCTCTGTTCCTTCTGTAGTCGTCCCCCGGGAAACATGCAGGCTCCAGGCCCTGAGGGGGACTTGCTTGGAGGCCCCGGAGGTGTGGGGGCTGAGGGCCTTGCTCCTTTGGGTGGTGGTGGGACCAAACCCCCAGAGGACTTCTCGGGTGTGGAGCAGGGTGGTGTTACCATGGACCCCATGGAGTCAGTGATGGAGCCACTACAATTTGACTACAATTCTCAGATGCCCATGGACTCTGCGCCCACTGTGGGTTTATTTGATTACACCAACCAGCAGCAGGTGGGTGCAATAGTTATCCAAACAAACTTCCAATGTGGTGTTTAAATGTCAAGTTAACTGTTTGCTCACCCTTATTTTGCAGTTGTTTCAGAGAAATAATGCCCTCGCAGTGCAGCAGCTAACTGCAGCCCAACAACAACAGTATGCCTTAGCAGCAGCTCAGCAGCCTCACATCGGTGAGTGTGGCTCTGTTTCTTTGGATAGTGACAAGTGAAACTAAACTAACTAATACTCCTTTTATACATGCAGGTCTGGCCCCAGCATTTGTGCCCAATCCTTATATCATCAGTACTGCACCTCCTGGGACAGACCCCTATGCTGCTGGCCTAGCGGCAGCAGCTACACTTGGTGAGAATCAAAACTCTGCTATACTTAAGTATAAGGGGTTTTTTTGATTATGTAACTAGTACTTCAAAAGTGTATTGACAAAAGTTGGTATGTCACTGTTATTTATAGCATGACTAAACTCTTATCAACTGTCAGCAGCTCAAATGATTTCTTAATTCCTCAATTGCATTTTCTCTAACATGTTTCAATCCAACTGTTGCCAGCAGAGGGTGTAAACAACACCATTTTGAACACTTCATTTACATTCCTCTTTTTACTTTTAATAATTTACTTCTTTTGAACAATTTCAGAATCCTGAGCCTTGTTTTGCGTGCATACAAAACTCCACTGTTGGTGGTATAGGGTGCAAAGATTGGCCAACTGCTGCAGCACTGAAAAGTAATTTAAATGAAACAAAATGACATTTGCTGCTTTTAGCAATAAATGTAACAGTGAAAGGCAGGCTAAAGGGGAGAGCCAAAAAAGATCATCCCTAGTTTGGTGAAGTGTATGAAGTGAACATTATTGAAATGGATAATGTCTTTCTGGATTACATCCATATGGCATAGGCAGATGGAATTTAACATTTGGAGCCTAAATAAACTCCAGTAATGTGTTATTGAGACAACTGCATAGAACATGGTTGAAAGTGCAAAGTTATTTAAAAAAAAAAAATGGCTGCACTTGCACCTTGTGGTCCACTACTTATAAACGCTTTGTTAGAAATACCAGCACATAGATTGTATTATTGTGCCTTTTTGAAATTGTAAAAGTTTGTCTATTTAATGAAATTTTGTCAAAAGACTTTCAATAATTTTGTGGTGTGTGTGGTTTATTTTCCAACTAGGTCCAGCAGTGATGCCTCCCCAGTACTATGGTGTTACCCCTTGGGGGGTGTATCCGGCCAACCTTTTTCCGCAGCAAGCGACTGCAGCCAACAACTCGGCCAACCAGCAGGCAGCAGGCCAGGGGCAGCAGAACCAGCAACAGGTCAGTGAGGCTCAAGATATTTTTCATTATATTGTATAGTATTTTATGTTATAGTGCGAGAGGTGTGGAATATTGACAATTCCTGCATGTAATAATTTGAGTGTCTAATTTGTTTTCTTATATCTAGGTAATGCGTGCTGGAGGAAGCCAGCGACCTTTGACTCCTAGTCAAGGTCAGCAAGGTCAGCAGAATGACCAACTGGTTGCTGCTGCAGCAGTGAACTCGGCTCTTGCTTTTGGTCAAGGTTTAGCTGCAGGTGTTCCTGGTGAGTGAGCGTACACAAATTTTGTCATTGTGTGAAATAAATTTTGTCTAATGTTGTATGTATATCTCTAATTCCCAGGTTACCCGGTGCTGGCCCCTGCAGCCTACTATGACCAGACGGGGGCATTAGTAGTGAACACTGGAGCTCGAAGTGGGCCGGTCCGCCTCATGGCCCCTGCATCTGTCATCATATCGCCTACTGCTGCACAAGCAGGTAAGTGCTCACATAAGGGTCTGAGTGAGGGATTCAACAGAAAATCATGTAAAATCGTGACAACAGAGTGATTGCTATTCATGCATCTACCAAAAATATGCAAGGTTTGTTTTGACAAATGGACATTGTTGTAAACTTGGTAATAAAGCCCCACCCACCAAATTTAAGTCCATTTCAACAGTATGACCAACTGCTGACATTAACTGCACATGTAGACAAGAAAGTAGTACAAGCACGAAACTTGTTTTTTTTTTTTTTTTTGTTTTTTTACATCTCTCATAATTGACAATTTTAAAAAATCTCCTATTTATCTTTGCTCCAGTGGCAGCAGCGGCGGCCTCAGCAGGTGGTGCCAACGGTGGACTAGGTGGGGGTGCCAACGGTCCGTTCCGTGCCATGACATCGCAGCAGCCTCAGCAGCAGGGTGGCCCAGGCGGCGGTCTGGGGGGCAGCTCCTTCTATGGCTCCTCCTCCCTGAGCTCGTCGTCGCAGAGCTCCTCACTGTTCTCTCAAGGCTCAGCTCAGCCTGGGCCAGGCTCTGCCTCTCTGGGCTTCAGCCAGCCTGCCTCTTCTTCTCTTGGGGCCACTCTAGGAAGCCTGGGAGGCTTTGGGACTGCAGGTACACTAAGATTATTTTAAGTAAAATATTTCAAAATGATTGATTGATTATTGTGTCTTTACGCAATACACTCTATTTATTGTACATGAAATAATCACCAAGTTCATTTTTTTTGCCTGGCTCCCTCTAGTGGCTAACTCTAGTGGTGGAAGCGGGTCGCGAAGGGACTCTTTAACAGGAAACAGTGAGCTGTACAAACGAACACCCTCCAGCCTCACACCAATCGGCCATGGAGGATTTTATAATGGCACCTTGGGTTTCAGTCCTTCTCCAGGACCTGTAGGAATGCCTTTACCCAACCAGGGTCCCTCCCATTCTCTCACCCCTCCACCCTCACTGTCCAATCACAGTTCCTCATCCAACCTTAATCTTGGTAAGTGCTTTAAACATTACTTAAATTAACACACGTGCTTGGTTGTTTAATTTGAAGTGTGGGGATCAATTCATACATCATAGCTATACACAGGTTTGCTCACTGTTTGTTTGACCTTCCAGGAGGCCTGACCAATGGAAGTGGGCGTTTCATATCGGCAGCGCCTGGAGCAGAGGCCAAGTACCGTAGTGCCGCCAGCTCGGGCTCCTCCCTCTTCTCACCCAGCAGCCAGTTGTTCCCGTCATCACGGTTACGCTATGGCATGTCGGATGTGATGCCGTCTGGCAGAAGCCGTTTGCTGGAGGACTTCAGGAACAATCGCTATCCCAACCTGCAACTCCGGGACATTGCTGGCCACATAATGGAGTTCAGCCAAGACCAACATGGAAGCAGGTATTTCAGTTGTCTTCAAGCAACCTTTTTTGGATCTGATGTGAACTTGGAGTTGAGCCTTTAAAATGTCTGGTGATGAATAAAGGTGATGGATATCTGATTTTTTTTTTTGTCTTTTTAAGGTTTATTCAGTTGAAGCTGGAGAGAGCCAGTTCAGCAGAGCGCCAGCTCGTCTTCACGGAGATCTTACAAGCAGCATACCAACTTATGGTGGATGTCTTTGGCAATTATGTCATTCAGAAGTTTTTTGAGGTGTGATGAGACATGAGATCTGAGTAACAATTATTTCTGTGACATTTTTGTAACATTTTGGTAACATTTTGATGCTTATTAATGTTTGTTAGTTTGGGAGTCTGGACCAGAAGTTGGCTTTAGCGGAAAGGATTCGAGGCCACGTTTTGTCTCTGGCACTGCAGATGTATGGCTGCAGGGTTATTCAGAAAGCTCTAGAGTTCATCCCTTCAGACCAGCAAGTCATTGTAAGTACATTATTTCAACTGTACTTTTAATTAAGTGTGTGATGAAGGAGTCTGGGTTTAGTTCAGCCATTTCCTAAAAGATATTCTTAATTAAACCTTATGTGATCTGTCAGAGTATAATGCCCTTATCCTTTTATTCAGGACATTTGCATTTAGATTTTAAGCTCATTTGTGGGTGACAATCATCCACCAGTGGTTGATTTTTATTCTCAAAATCTATTCTTTCCTTGTGCACTTGTGTTATTATGCCTACTGCCATCTGTAGAAATATACATACACATGAAGCAATTTTTCCGACTCTTTGTGGAGAGGGGTACATCCATCATTCCTAATGGAATATAATACAGGTCGTAGGGCCAGTTGTGTATAAAGCTAGTGTTATTTGTTGGGCTTTGGGCTACAGTAAAAAATGAAAGCTATTGGAAAATGCTTTTGGGCAGTATTTGATTTTTCAACCTGTCGCACTTTGCCTGATGGTTGTTCTCTTGTCCCTTCAGAGCGAAATGGTCCGGGAGCTGGATGGACATGTCCTCAAGTGCGTGAAGGACCAGAACGGTAACCATGTGGTGCAGAAGTGTATTGAGTGTGTCCAGCCACACGCGCTGCACTTCATCATAGACGCCTTTAAGGGACAGGTGGGTGTCCCAGTGCGCACTAGTCAATATTTCCTCTTTCTTTGTACACACTGTCACAGCCTTAAGGCAGGCAGCATATTGTCACTGCCAAAATGCATACACACAAACTCTTGCTTTTCCAGGGACAGGGTACGTTGTCATGGCAACAGAAACCAGTCTCAACAGCCATCTTATTTTATCTTGTAGTTAAATGTTGCATTAGCATAAACTGTTTAAGATACATGCTGATTCTGTATAACTTGTATACATTTTACCTACTTTTTTGTAAGCTAGCCAATTGTTTTTTTTTCCTTTGGCATGTTTGCATGTTGTGTAACTAATATACTACTCTGATTTGTTTATGTAACTGAAAGCATGGCAAGAATTTGCTTTCACCTGCCATGCAATGGAGGTTGGGTTTTAACTATGAGAGTTGCTCAAATTACAAACTTTGTGTGGGAAACAATTGTTTTGCTTGTAAACGTGCAGAGGCACAGCTGTTTTGTGCCCAGAGCTGCTGCACTGTGCTGTGCATCACTCACAGGCTCTAATTCGTCTTTGCCCTGCAGGTCTTCGCCCTCTCCACCCACCCGTACGGCTGCCGAGTCATCCAGCGCATCCTAGAACACTGCCTTCCGGAACAGACGCTGCCCATCCTGGAGGAGCTCCATCAGCACACAGAGCAGCTCGTGCAGGTAACACATCCACAGATCTGGCAGCTCAAGTGTCTCCATTTCAGTGTTTTCAGAATACACAGGCCTTATGTTGATTTTTTTGATATGAGCGTCTCCCAGTACACCCAGATTTTGGCTGCATTTGTCTTGACGTCAAGCGCACCAGCTGGTCTCCTCACATTTTGGTTAATGTGTTTGTGCGGTTCTTCTTGCTTTCAGGACCAGTATGGCAACTATGTGATCCAGCACGTTTTGGAGCATGGAAGAGCAGAGGATAAGAGCAAGATAGTGGCGGAGATCAGAGGCAATGTACTGGGACTAAGCCAGCACAAGTTTGCAAGGTGAAACGACATCTTAAGTTATTCTGTCTGTTTGAATGACTCCTCACCATGTGTTTTACATTGGCATTAAATCAATATTGTTTATTCTTCCAGTAATGTGGTTGAAAAGTGTGTGACCCATGCATCCCGAGCTGAGCGAGCTGTGCTGATTGACGAGGTTTGCAGTCTGACTGAGGGCCCCCACAGTGCCTTATACACCATGATGAAGGACCAGTACGCCAACTACGTAGTGCAGAAGATGATAGATGTGGCCGAGCCCACGCAGCGCAAAATTGTTATGCACAAGGTAACTAAAATTCATGCTTCACATGCATAAATAAAGGTTTATTTTGTATAATACATCTTCTTTATGAGCTTTAAACCTTCATAAAATGGTTTTCACTCATAAGTTACCAGAGTTGTATTTTCAGTGATTCAAGAATGTTTGAGTAATCTGTATTTGAGGCTCAAGTGCTCAGACTTCTGATTTCATCTATCTCCAATCCCCACCCACACCCCGTACTTTTTAGACTGAGTTAAGTTTTTAACGGTTTTATGTAACAATTCTTCACAAACATCAGTGAAATGTCACTGTGAAGAGGCATGGCTAGTAAAAAAATCAGTTCTGCAGTTTTGAACAGGAAGGCAATGGACCCATTTCTATTATTAAGCAGTTTTAGATCAATATTGCGATATACAACGTAACAAAATGAAAAGTAAAGACTTGCGTTTGACAGTTTATCGCGAAATCGTTAAATATCAGAAATGTAGCATAACATGCCCTCTGACAGAATTTCTACATCAAAAGGTCAACAGTCAACAGGCTCTAAAAGTTGGTGACGCAATGATACTGCGCCGCTCATGGTTTCCTATTGGGATAATACCCTAAATGTCATACAGGATTCAAAAGGAAGAAGTCTACAGTATAACATATTTAATGCTGTCTATTCATGGGTTTGATAAATGATAACTAATTTAACTTGGAACTTGTCTTTGATCAGATCCGGCCCCACATCTCTACTCTGCGAAAGTACACATATGGCAAACACATCTTGGCCAAACTGGAGAAGTACTACATGAAGAACGGCGTCGACCTGGGTCCTCTCTGTGGTCCTCCAAACGGGATCATGTAAAACCTTCTCCCCCTTTTGTCCCGAAGCTTTTCCCTGGAATCATGTCTGTCAGATGCCTTTTCACTCATGTCCTTCACTCCGTCATGTCTAACAGCCCCGACGTCTGTTGACCCTTTGGAGAATGCCGTTCCCCATTTCCCCTTCGTCTCTTACAAGTCGAGGACACGGAGTACCCCTCGATCCCTTGTTTCCATGACAACCTTACAGGAGGAGCCTTCGTTGAGTTGTTTCGTACCCCTCCCCCCCTCTGAGCCCTGGCCTGCTGATCTGGGGCAAGCAGGGAGTGGACAGAGGTGAGATCCTGGCTTTCTCATCCATCCACTCCCGCCTTTTTGTTTGGAATTTTGATTTTGATTTTGCTTTTCATCAGATAAAAACTGAATCATTTCACTTTTTGCTACTGCTGCGCCACAATCCTACTGTCCCTCTTCCCATTCTTATAGCTTTTTACCACTATGAGATGGAAGAAGTATTTAATTTGTCTGACTTCACTGAATCATAGACAACACACCATCAGCTAACCAGCAGACAGATCATTTAGCATGGGAGATTCGTTTCTGGTCTTGCTTCTATAAATATAACGTGTATACTTGGTGTAGACCTTTGCATATATATATAAATATATATATAAAACTTTGTAGTTTTTCTGGTTTTTGATGTTGAATCTGTATCTATAATGTATCCTAGTAGTGACCACATACTTCTGACTGTATAATTGTACATTTGTAAACCCTTGTAATGTAAAAGTGCTTTACCACCCTTTTTGGTATGAGAAGAAAATGAAAAAAATCTCACCTTAAAAAATCTTAGAAAAACCTGTGCATTTCAGTGTATATTCTCACCTCCTTGGTTGTGACATATGAGTTGTTGTATATTGTAAATTGTAATATCAAATTTTTGTTTTGAAAAGCCCTTTCTATACAGCGTAGTACTTGTACAAAGATTCGTCACGCTTGGTTTTATCTTGTCACTGCTTAACTTAAGACATTGATCTCCCACTGAACCCCAATTGGACACATTCTGTTATATTTAGTGGTGTCTTCTCATTTGTTTAAGAGTTTTTGTTTTTTCTTTTGACCTTTTTTAAGCTCTTTTTATAGGAACGCTTTACCCCATGAAATGTGTCATGAGTGAGGATTTGCTGAGTGGGAAATGATTTTTATCCCGACTCCACAAACCCTTTAAGATCATGCCTGCTTTCTGTGGGGGAGGCCTGGATTGTACAGAGGAGATCTTGTGTTTTTTGGCATTTCTCTAGTGCTGTAAGTGCTGTATCATACTGTCTATGTCCTTTTGGGTGAGAGAGGCATCCCGCTGATAGTGCGGTGTACATTTGAAGCAGCCTTGTGTATATTTACTACGAGCACACCTGTAACCATATGTGTATAGTTAACAGAACCTGTGTATGCTTATTGCCTGGGCAACTATTTTTTGTAACTCCTGTTGTAGATTGTCTCTAAACAATTGTGTGATCTTTATTTTGAAAACCAAACTGAACAAAAAAACTTTGAAAAGTTCACAGTCTCATGCTTTTGTGTTTCTTTGCATTTTGCTTTATCACAGTTCAGTACCTTATAGGATCTTGTATTAGAGGTGTGGGAGCGGTGTTTTTGTACTCTGGGATCCATAAACATCACTGATTAATGTAGCTGGCATCTTAATGGCACGGCCCTGACTATAACGCACTGTGTCGGGACTTGTTCCAGTGACTGCTCCTGGTAATGGCACACAAGCTATAACATGGCTTTATTATAGCACATGTTGTTATGCTCTGTGAATGAAAGAACTTGCCATGCTCCAAATGCACAAAGCTATACTAAATACATTATATACACAGTTACGCTGAAGCTTTTACGTTATATTAAAACATAATGGGTCACTAAGAAGCTGTAACTGTGACAGAAGGAAATTAGAAATAAATACAGCCTCTAAAAGACAGGAAAGCCATTACCTCAACTTGTCAAATCAATTATTATAGTGTGTTTACTGGAGCATAGTGTCATCCCCAAAATTCTCATTTCAGCAGATACTAATTGGCTGGCTGCTCAAACTATTTTTAGTCTGTAGACTCAGGTGTGAGCGAGCACTGCTTGTTTATCGGGTTAATTACTTTTCTATACCCATAGCTTACACCTGGTAAAATTAGTCGCCAGAAACATTTGGTTAGTGGGGGAAACTAATCCGTGGCAGCCCTGAAGCCTCACACCGTGAGGCTGTGTGTATTTTAAGTCACTTTGATGCTTGTTGGTGCCTGGGCAAGCTGCAGGGGGCATCCTCGCCCTGACTGCTGAGATACCCCCACCTCTCTCAAACGCAGCCTTCTGAGTCGCACACACGCACATTACCCTCCTCCTGCCAGACTCCGAGGCCAGGCAGCGACGCCATACGGAACATCCTGCCCTCCACGGACGGAGAGGGGGAGGAGAAACACAGCGCGTACGCACAGACCCACAGAGTACTGGGAATAGACACGGCGAGAGCAAGGTTTGTGAATCCATCAGGTCCGGAGCACAAGAACCGGAGGAGCGAGGGGAGGGCCTGGCACGAGCCTCCTGGTGTAGTGCTGAACGGGAGCAGGAGCAGCGGGCTAACGCCGACACTACTTGGATTAAACGAGCCGTCAGGGAGGACGGCGGCGCGCGCGTTTAAGTTGGAGAGACTATTCCTCACAGTGCGCAGCAGGCAGTGGCAGCAGCAGCAGCGGCGTTTGTCCCTCGCACACCTCCCTGAACCTTGAGAAGGCAGCGGCGGGAGGCTCACCATGAAGCTGCCTCGGCTCCTGGCGCTGACGGCACTGCTCGTTCACGCCGCCACGGTAAGCTCCGGACACATCCCTTTGTTTGAGCATAGATGTGAGTGAGCGCACGGTGATAAAACGGCAGTCGACCTAGATATGAGCCTTATTGGCCACCCTTGACTCCCGTTGGACTAAGGGGGGTGCTGCTGGCGGCTTCTGTGCGCCGTGTACCCCCACCCCCCGCTTTCACACGCGCCTTTGTGTCTCTCAGACGGGTTTACTGTGGCAGGAGGTGTGTGTCTGTGTGTATGTGTGTGAGCATGTGAGTGAGTGTGGCGGTAATTAGCGGGTAATCTCTAATTGGACTTGATTATACAGTGCCTCTCTATGTGGAGTCTGTGTCACCCGCTCACATCCTGCCCCTAATTTGGACCAGGCTGCAATCTGCGGAGTTTATTACCGGGGTTCCCTCAATAAAGCTCGTCCTGGACCTCTGCGCGTGTGCGGCTGTCCGGTGTCTAACCTGTGAAGTGCACATATCTGGAACAGTGGCAGGGCATTGTCCCGGGGTATCCTCCATACTCCATCACTCTCCTTTCCTTATTGCCAGAGGAGTAGGAGTGTGTGCGCAGAGTGTCGTGGGTGGGGTAACGGGGGAAGTTAACGGCGATGCGGTACGAAAGCTGGCATGGCATGATGTCATCGGGAATCGCGAGGAAGGCAAGCTGATTAGGCATTCGAGTCTTTCCCCCCTCCTCCCTTCCCCACCACCGTCCCTCTCAACACCTTCTCTCCGGAACCGTCCACGCCATCCAAGTTTTACGCGCAAGATGCCCCCCATAGTCTCCGGCAGCACGCCCACACTTTCCGCCGCCGTGGATCTAGATTTATCCCATGAGGAGGTGGTGAAACTCACTGAATCATTGAAAGAAAATGGAGCATCCAAAAACGGCCACATCTACTTTTAAACCTAATACAACAGAGTGTTTCACAGAACAAACACTCCCATAGAGGCAAAAGTGTCAGTGCTCAATAATGTATTCAACATCTAACGCCTTGTCATGTTTGATTTGCTCCCTTTTGGAAAATATTAGTTCAACCCCCCATACTTTTATCTTTTTCAATGATGACACAATCTTCCATATTTGGCCCGACAGGATCAGAAAATCTATGACAAAACCAGATAAGACTTGGATTTGTCTTCAGCCCATGTCTAATGCCTTTATTAGGTTTCTGGGAGATTGGAGTTGCAGCTTTGATCAATACAGATTTTTGTAAAGATAAAGTTTAATCTGCACAACGCACATATGCCCTTCATTCCAATTCAGTCTTTGTGTGTTTTGAGCCAGTGTCTATTTCAGAAAAGAAAAAAAAAGTGTTAAACAGCTAAAGCCTTCCTTGTCTCCACTAGATATTATTCCAAGTGTCTGTTCAAGGATGTTTTTGATTCTATTGGACCTTATCTTGCTAATGTTGTGACTTGAATCTTGACCCAAATATTCTTTTCTAACTTCAGCACCATTTTAAAGTTGCCCTTCTTTTCTAAGCTTTTGGAGAAGGTTGCATATGACCAACTGCGGCTTACCTTAAACTTAACAAAATTGGTGAAAAATTCCAATCTGGTTTGAATTCCCAACACAGTAATGAAACGGCTCTTTTAAAAGTTTTTAATAACCCACTTTTAACTGTTGACACTGGGTAATCCGCACTTGCTTTGCTTTTAGATTTATCAGCTGCCTTTGACTTGGTAGATCACAGCTTCTTCTGTCCTGCCTGGAGACGCATGTGGACATTAAGGGTGCACTCTGTTGGTTTTGATTCTATCTGTCAGACAGGACTTTTTCTGTGAACCTTGGGCAGTACTCCTGCTCTGTGTTGCCCTGAGAGTACTGTGGGCCCTAGGGCTCTACATTAACACTAGCCCTCTTTGCTCTGTCATGGTTCCCTTGGGCAATGTTTTTCGAAAGCTCCATGTCACATTTCATTGTTTTGCAGATGGCATTCAAATATATCTGCAGTGACTGCCAGTGACAATCAGAGCTCTACAGAACTGTCTCGGGGATGTGGAGACTTGGCTGAGCACAAACGTCCTGTACTTAAATCAAAATAAAAATGAGATTATGGTGTTTGGCCAAACTGCTTGGGCCTCTGCCCTTGTAATGACGCTGTGCAGTGAATGTCCAGAGCATTGCAACTCATCTGCTGACAAAAACTAAGAGCTGAGAGCTCATCAGACGTGTGCTGTGCAACTTGCTCTGGCTTTCTCTTTTATATCGGGCGTAATTCAAAATGTTATAGTGTTTAAATATCTGCACTCTATGGGTCCTCTTCATTTAAGGGAGTTACTGCAGCTCTGTACTCCGCCCAAAGCCCTGAGGTCAGCTGACCGGCTCCTGCTGCTGTGCCCAAAGCCAGCCTCAAGACCAGAGGTGACAGAGCCATTTCTGTGGCAGTGCCTGACTATGGAGCAGCCTCCCTCTGCCTGTCAGATCCTCTCAGTCTTTAACAGTTTAAGACTACACTGAAAACCCACCTTTTCTTCCTGGCAAGTAATACTAGCTAGACAGGATATCTTGGTATTTTATTGTTTTTTCCTATGTATCATGTTCTTTGTATATTTTTGTTGACTTTTATGTGAAGCACTTTGGGCAGCTGAAGTAGTTTTTAAATGCTATATAAACCTAAATTGAAAAGCTTTGTTAATGGATACTGCAGTTACTTGGGATAAACACTTTTTTTCTTTAACATTTTCTTGTGACAGAGTAGAAGGACAAGAAACAGAGACAGAAACTATATTGAGCAAACAGACACAAGCTGGAACTCGAACTTCCAATGCCCCCCAAGCCGAATTGTTTTAAAAGCATTTTCTTAAACCTATATAATCCTTATGGGCTCTTCAACAAGGACACGCAGGTGAAGAGGCCTCTCCACGTCAGGTGCAGATTCCCCTAACAAAAGCAAAATTTGGCTTTCACTGCTGCGTGTTGGCCATCAGTTATTTATTACCTCATGCACTAAACTATATCTTCTTCTGTCTGCTTCTTTCAGACAAATGTTTGTGCCTGCAATAGTTTAAATGCTTTAAACTTTCCATTACAGGCTCTGTCAGTTTTCAGACACATTCCTCAACTTTTTCAGTGCTTTACTCCTCCAGCGTGCCCTACAAAAATCCCAAATCTCTTTAAATGAAAATTAAAGATTAGCCACAGTCGCCTTTAAGTGCTGAATTTCCCAGAACTAATTGGTGTTCCTTAAACACATTGTTTTCAAGGGCCTCTTTGGGTCCGGGGCCCCGGGGCATTCACCCAAATTGCTTAGTTAGTAATCCATCCTCGTCCCCATTTCTTGAATGGGATGGAGGATCTCTACAGTGCAATGCTTCAATGTGTGGTGGATGCGTTTCCTTTTATGTCACACTATTGGTTTTAGTTGACATGATTAGTAGCCCATGTGTATCTGTGGAAGCTTGGATTATTTCTAAATTTGCTTGTTTTTAGTTCAGTTTTGCTCATGGTTACAGTTTCTACATTTCTTCAGTACATTTCTTTAGTCTTTTATTTTGCATTTAGTAGTTCTGTCAACGTTATAGACGGCACCTGATTACAATACTATATGAGACCAATTGAATAACAAGCTGAGATAAATCAGGCCTGACTTATTTGCCCTCTAAATGTATAGACTTGTCTGTCCTCGTGTCATTTGTCCCAATGGAGGACTCCAGTCTGTGGTGCACACAGCAGATCATTAGTGTCAGTGGGTGCAGCCGGAGCCAAAGATCCTCCAGCTGACCTAATCTGTCTTTAAGACTACAGATGGAGACAGGTGTGACACACTTAACTGTATACAGTGTGAGCACCCTTACAGAAAGACTGCTCTGCTGCTAATTTAATGCTATTGCAAACCTGGCAAAAGCTGTGAGAATGGATGACAAATATTATGGTCTGCAATGTATCAGAAATGTACCGCGTTCAAAGTAAATCTTGAGACTGTCTGTAATCTTGTAATGGGTGAAATAGTGGCACTTTACTGGCCCATAGTGAAATCATGACAATGTGGTGGTTTATCTGTCTGTAAACTCTGCAGCTAACTAGCCATTGTTTATACCCTGCCACAAAGCAAAGCAGCTGGACTGGTGACAGTTAAAGAATCTTAATTTTGTCCAAAGTCATTTAAAATGTAGTTAAAGCTGCCAGAATATTCACCTCTTTATTTTCTGGTGTTTCTAATGACTAAACATATTGCATGATTTCTGGCGTATCCTTACCGCACATGTTCTTTTAATAGTAGCTGTTCAGACAGGTGCAGGTGCTAAAGGTATTACTGACACATAAGTAAACTGTCTCACTGTGGCTATTCATGGCTTCTGTTAAAAAGTCCTAAATGTTGTTTGTCATTTTGAGGACTTTTCCCTTTCAAAAGATAAAATATTTAGTTCTAAATTGTTAATCGCTATGACAACAGCCGTAATTGTGCATCATTCTATGGCTACCTTCACCTTTTAAAGAGCACAGATGAGGAACACACCTCCTGGCTCCAGACCAGTTTCTTCTTGACATCATCTCCAGTCTTCTGACATCACGTCCAGATGACTTTACTTTACATTGGAGACTCATTTTCCCATAGACATCTGCTGCGTCCCTCAGCCTCCATCTGTGTGCGAGCGGTTCAAAAATAGTGACAATATCCTGCCAAAGAGTCGTTCCCTTTTAACTGCTATTCGTGAAAGCGTGGATCATGTTTAACCCGTGAAAATGAATCAGTGTTTTGTTGCCTTCTTCCCATCACAGACAAAGCCCCCCATAGAGAGAGAAAGAGAGAGAGATATGAAGGAGGGGAAGAGAGGAGGGACAAATGAGGAAAAATAAGATGGTGTGATGGAGAGTGTGGAATGTGAGAGGCAATTTGACACAGGAAGTGGGTTCTTGTGAGTTGGGCTGAAGACAAAGTCCCCACTCATGAACAGCAAAGAGGGCAGGTACATAGTCAGGTCTGTGGAGGTATTTCAGGTGTTTGTGTGAACCTGTGGGTGGAGGAGTGTGTCTCAGCTTCCACAGAAGACAGACATAACAAGAACTGTGCTTCAGATGCCAACTGCAAATTTATCAGGGAAATATTGAATGAAGTTGCCAGATATTGACAATAAAATGAACAATTTGTTTACCATGGCCTGGCTGATTGATCTGTTAAGATTATAAGGTAATACTTTATAATAACTACACTCATTAATGGCCTTAATGAAGCATGAAAAAAGACTTGATTCTTAATGAACAAATATTTTTTTAAGAATGAGTCAGGCTTTGCAACTGCATAATTAAGAGGTTAGGGAATTAAGGAGATGAGTAGTAGTCACTAACTCTTTGTTTAGGCATCGTTTCGGTGTAGTTCGTGTTGCCAGTGATTATAACAAAAATACTTCCAACATGCCCTCACCTCTATGTTGGCTTGCAAGAAGATTAAACTGAGATTTTAAGATGTATTTAATGTGCACAATTGAAGTGAGTTAATAGTTAATCTTATTATTAGTTTAGATCATGATGTAATGTTGTTCCCATTGTGGAGGAGTAGAAAAGTAAAACATTTGTAAACTAAAAATACCATAAATGGGTCTGATTAGTCCTTGTGTGGACTTTTGGTTGCAGGGCTCTGGGTCATCCTCCAAAGGACAACGGAAATGAAAGAATTGGCCTTCATATTCTGCCTACATTCAAGTCTATGAGAAAAATATTCCTCATTCCTGTGTTTATCTTGCCTTTGGGTGTTTTTGTGCAGTGGTTTGGTTAAATTACTTTTCTTTTATCTTTTGTAGGAAAAAAGTTTGACTGTTTTTTGATCCGAATGGAGAAAAAGTACTGGCTCTGGGTATGCTGTCAAAAAAACTATGTATTTGACAGTACCACCTTTTCTGGAATAATTGGAGCTTAAAATTAGTTAAACCTCCCCTTAGTGAGAGTGTGCATTGACTTTTTCAGCTTGAAACAGTCCAAGTGAGGAGTAATTGCCATAACCATGTAAAGAATTGTATGAATTTGAATGCAGCTAGAGTTTGAATTTAGTTTAGGACTTAACAAAAGATACATTTACGACTATTGCCACCCCTCTTCCTGTTCCTTGTATGAGAACAAACAAGCCACAAATGATAGCTTGTACTTTTCTCTTTTCATTAGTTGGTGCCATGGTTTTTGTTTATCGGACAGTTGCTATTGGCAACAACACAGTTTCCCAAATATGGCCTGGAGGTCAAAAAACCATCTATGGTGAGAGGTTTGAAGGCAGAGTTAGTCTCCAAGAAGGCTTATTGAAATTTTAGGTTTAACTTTTATCATGAGACAGGAAAATCATGCATGAAACATTTGCGTATAGGCAGAAATCATGGCCTGCTGACTAGTGTTCCTCTGTTCCCTTTGCATTAATGCTTTATAAAAAGTAGCAAATTATGGTAACCTATTTATAAATCAGAGTGTATACAGCATTCACACAGTTCACTGTTATTAAATAAGTCTGAAAATGAAAAACCAATCCAATCCTCCCCATTTACTGTCATTTTTCATGCCAAAGAGACAGAAAATCAGCAAAAATGTGTCAAGCTTTTTTTTTTTTAGCTAATGCCAATAAAGCCTAATCGTAAGTATCATTCAGAAATTCAGTTTCATCTTATTCTCCTCTGTTACTTTATATAAAACATGTCACGTGTTCACAGTAACATGGAGAAAAAGGGAGTCGATATTAGGTCATATTTCTGTCCACAAAAACACATTGTAAGTTACTAAGCTTCTCGGTTCACCAAATATAATGTTATAGACTTTAGAAGGGTGAATATATATAATTTAATATTGTCGGCATGGGATCTTGAAAAGGAAGGAGGGGCGGGCTGTTACCTGACCCGGAGCCTGGTTAAAGTTTTGTAAGTTTTGGTTTCGAAATTTAGGGCACAATACCAGAGGGAAATGATGAGTGCACGCTTGCTAGGTACAATATCTGAACTTGTAAGATGCTGCGTTTCTGGACAGTGTGACTGGGGTGTTCTGAGATAAAGCATCAAATGCTGGCCAACCTTTGGTTTCTTGGCTTTAAATGTCTGTGTCAATGAACCGGTAAATATACTGAATGAACTGCAGTGCAGATGCTCACAACTGCTCACGTTTTAGCCACTGGGTTTTAACATCTGTGCCAAGTGCCAAAAGCTCAGTGTATTTTCTTACTGATAACAGAAGAGTTGAAGAAACAGTGCCTCCAGTGCGGGACTTTTACAGTGTCTCAAAGTCAAAGTGTTGTGCTTAATATCCACATTTAGTGACAGTATGCGGCGTCTGTTCAGATAAAGTTCAGATTAAGTGAAACTTAAGTGCGTATATGTCGACACGAGCTTTAGCTGTGCGTGCTCCCATTCATTTCGTTGCGCATTAGTTTTGAGTTATAACTAAACAGACATCACATAGTCTACATATTTTTAATGAAGGAATTATAGTGTTAAAGTGATTAAAAGCTCGAATAATATTTTTGTTTAATGTTTGCCATTAATTTACATTTCTAAAAAAAATGTGCAGTAAAAATGAGATGCATTGCTTCTGTTTAATCTTTAAATGGTTCTTTTTAACAATAGTTATTACTTTTATATGTTATTGTGAACATTAAACAAGGATCTGTTGTTCAGCTTGTTGTTAGACTAATAACTATGGGGAGAATGGGGGGCCTCGATAATCTCTTCTATTAATGGGACACACTGGATTTTGTGTTCTGTTAAAATGTGTTTAAAACATTTACCACTTTGCCATTTGATTTTTTTTCTAAATCTAAAGAAAACAAATAATAGAAAGGCTTACCTGGAGCTGTGTGAACAATTAAGTGTTGAACTTTTCATATTTTCATATTGTTCAATAGTATTTTGTTCAGTTACACACATAGCTTATGTGTAAATAAACTAAACTGTTTGCGGAACACCCTTTCATTGTTCAAATGGGAAATATTTGCTAGTAGGCTAATAATAGCCTCATCATAAAAACATAGTTATTGAATTTATGATTAGTTATCATTACAACGCCCTTCGAAGGATAGTTCTAATTTCCATCAATTTATTGTCCTCCCCCTAGACCAAACTGAGAGTTTCACCGCTGCATTTACAGTTACATTTTTATCCCTACAGATGACAGCCTTATACTTAAAATGCTTAAAAGGAGCACAATTGGAATTTTGTCAAAAATACCATCAATCAATGCCAACCAAACACACATGAATCAATATTGTTTTGCATTATCTAATATAGCAGGACAACAGGTCAATAAGCCTTCAGAATACAACCCCCTCAGATGACCCTAAGGTGTGGCTCTTGTCTTTAAACATCACTGGAGGCAACTGCAGCGTGTTGTGACAGCTTTAATTACAACTGTTTTTGGCCACATCGTAATTTTAAGACTTTAAATTGAACTAATCACCCTGGGATGAACATTCCCAGACCTCAGGAAATGGAGGGAAAATGAAGGCAAACTTTCATTTCCTTGCTTTTAAACTTCGTAATAGTTGCAGTCGCCTTTTAAAGATGACTCCTTGATGCAATTGTGGTGGCGCACAGACTGTGGTAAACTGGCATTTTCCCAGACATGATGTGGATTTAAAACGCATGAAACGATGTACTCTGGGAAGAAAATAAGGTCTAAAAGTTTTTAAACCATAGTTACAATTATATGTTGTTCCACTTTCCTACATTTACCCTCTATTAAAACTGCATACTGTACTTTTTTTACACTATTTTTCAGAAGTTAAAAAGCTCTGAACCTATTGTACAATCATAAAACCGCTTTACTGCATTGCAAAGCAGAGGTCAAGTACTTGTGATAATGCTGAATTTCTTTTGTCCATATACACATAAGCCATGAAATGTGAGTTACCAAGACTATGTCCCACAAGATGGTTTAAAAAGCCTGAATAAGCGTAACATAGAATCTTAAATGCGCAATACATAACTTTGCTAGTGGACAGCATGGCACCTACTACATGGATATATTATTGGTTTGTCAAGAATGTTCCATAGTACAGCATTCATTGTATCTATATGCAACCTGTGGAGAGGCAAACCTGCTCACACTAAGAACACCTGTAACATTATAAAATCAAAAAGTTAAATGCCATAAGGTGGAACATTCCATAGAAATAACATCTCCAAGGAGACAAACGCATGGCGGATCCCCTCCCAGAAGTTACTCAGCACACCTTTAAGCCAGCTTTTAATTTATGAGGTAGTATTTTCATTTAGTGTCCCATGACATAAAATATACTCACCAAAAAATGCATGAGTAAAAGCGTTTTGAAAGAGGCACTCAGAGATGTCAATCCACCGCTTGACTAACAGTATCCACTTTCCTCGCACCTTTTGATCCACTTACTATTGAGCAATCTGAGAATTCCCTGCATGGATCTTCAAAGATATTTCTAAAAACCACCTTGTATTCACTTGTCTGACACCCCCTCGCCCTCTTTCTCTCATCATGACCAGTACGAGACACAAGTGCGGACATGCTAGCTCTCATCTCTACGCACCGCCGCACATTTAACACCAACATGCTGATAATCTTACTCTAAACTACATCCGCTATTCCCCCACACGCGACTCACTGCTGAATGGCTGTGTTGATTCAGTGACTCGGAGAGGGGGAGACCGAGAATGCTAGGGGTGTTTTTAGGTAGGTCAAAACAGGCTGCACACCACTGTCTCTTCACTGTGCTGTAATTGGGCGGCTGCACACAGACATACTCGTATAGTTATTCTCAAGAGTCAGTGCATGGATACAAAGGCAAGAACTGGCAGAAAGGCTGGAGAAGGGAAGACTAGTAGCTTTAAGATAATGAGAACGAGGGAAAACGGACAGCTGATGGTACCATAGGAGTATAAGGGAGGCTTGATTGCAGTGAGAATTTGAGGATAGAACAGCATTACTTTTCAAACCTATAGATCCATATTTAGTGATGTGGTCCTTTACATGCAGCCCTGAGTGGGAGTTGAGTTGATTAGAAACCAGACTAGCGTGATCTCTCTTCATGGCAGCCAGATAGCACAGCCTTCTGTTCTTAACAAGTTCTTATCTTAAGTGTAATGATAATATTTCTTCCAACGCCAGTAATCAATGTCAAATTCTTTTCACTGTTATATGACAATTACGCCTACAGTACAGCCTTGCAAACAGACCACCCAGCTCACTAGCCAACTCTGGTGAACACAACCTCCTCAGCAAACGTAATGATCTGTCCATTTCCTATAATGAGAGTTACAGGGCTGACTGGTCTTTAAGCACTCTGTTTTCCTCCATTAAGGCAAAGACAGCAGGCACCCGCTCTAGTGTTTGTGCAATCTTTTATAAAGGTGTCACTATTCGTCTGCTAACAACATAATGCTGCCATTTTCAAACACAAACAGGTTTTTCCAGAATCTGTTAAAGTGTGAAGTCACATGGACCTTGAAATGGAGGAAAAGTTATTAGGCTTTTACTCAGAAAGGATTACTCAGTACAATCTGGTGAGACACACGTGGGCACATTTATTCAATATTGAATTGTTGAATAACGTACTAGACAGCTATTCACACTTACTCTAATTCACGATCATGCAGCCTTGAGATCTGGGTGTTAGGGGGACACTGAATCTTCTAATACGCCGCATCTTCATTTTTGTTTATTGAAAAAATTTACAACCCTTTAAGTTGAGGTGAGTAATTCATCAAAAAAAATGATGATACAGTGTAATTTCCAAACAATGGTCTAAAGTGTTATTTCTGCAGTTGTATTGTATTGTATTGTATTGTATTTGAAAATGTCTTCATGTTTTGTGCAACACATAAACCTCAACCAGAACATTTACAGCCGTGTCTCAGCATGTTTCTGATTCATTTTTGTCAAGATCGGCTCCGTTATTGTAGTGTAAATGTTTGTTCGTTGTGAATGAATGGTATGTCGTTAAATGTGGGCTACTACTTGGAACATTCTTATCTGTTAGATCAGATGGGACTGATCTCAGAGTGGGGAAATGAACTTGTTAAGGCAGCTCTTCAAACGCAGTAAAGTGCAGATTGCGAGAATCTAATAATAAAATCAAATCTAATGATAAAGATTGACAATAGGCACTTTACTGACGGGAAGTATTTTTACAAAAAGTAAAACAGGACATGGTGGTGCCTATTATAATGGGCTTCTTGTCTATCCAATTTTTAATGTTCACCACTTTCCTCCAGTTTCAAGCCAATTAATCCACATAAAACATCTCACCAGTGTGTGTGTCCATTCAGCTGAAATGCGGTGGGCTTTGTAAATGTGTGTGTGCTCTGTAGTGTGGGCTGTGGCCTATAGCATGGTGTAAAATGAGTGCTGGGATGTCGTCCGGAGCAGAGTGGAGCGCAATGGAAAACGCTGGGATGGAGGGATGGAGAGGTGGGGGCAGGGAGGACGGGTGGTTGCTCTTTTCCCAGGAGGCCTTGCTGCTGTACCTGCTCTCTTCACGGCCGTTGCCATGACAACCAGCATGGCTGCCGCTGTCACCGCTTCATCTCCCCCCCCTCTCTTTCCGTCCTTCCTCTTTCCCTCCGATCTCTCCATTCTGTTCCTTCTTTGGCCATTGTTAATTTCATTCACTTTCTTCATATGTCTATTTGCAAATGCTACTATTGCTTTTCATATGTTCCCCTTTGGTTCAATACTTCAAATATATCCATATGTGTCAAGTTAAAATAGCATTTCCCACTTTGAGCGGCCTGTGTGGCATGGCGCTATAACAAGACTTTAAATTACAGAGCATAAATGCAAAGGCGCTATCTCCAAATGCCACAAAGCATTCTGGGATGTTCTGTATGTTTCGCTATAAATAAAACCTCCAGAAACAGGGCGCCTCCCTCCTCCCCTCTCGCTCTCGTGTGTGTATGTATGTTTGCGAATGGATTGCATAGGCAGCACACACCATTATACCATGGTTTGCTTATAGCTGTATTATCATATTCATGGTTGTATGGCAGCATCTTTTCTTCTGCGTATTGTCCTATCCAATTGCCTGCATATCTCCGAGGTAATTGGGTTAACGAATAGGCCGGATGGGTGGGGTCATGCAGAGCTGAAACCCAATGCGGCCCAATGGGAGCGAGGCTATGTGAAGTTATTGATGGGGGCAGATAAGCAGAAAGCTCAGATAAGACTGGTGGCTTGTAGTTCTTGGGGTTTGAAGTGTGGCCTTTCTCCGACCTCTGAAAACACCTCCAGTATCGCGCTCTCAATCTGTTTATCCCTCCAATTTGGGATTTGCGGGCCACTGTATGTTTGTCAATTTTGCTCAACTTGCCATTTGATTTCTTCAGGGATTAAAGTAGCCAAGCTGAAAAATCAGAACTAGCTGAAATATTAGGAAAAAAATAAGATTAGAGACATGTTCTAAAAAGTTTGTAATCCCTCCCACCCCTCACATATTAAATGATAACATAACTTACTTTGTTTAAGACCAAAATCCATTTCCTGTCCACCAAGAGATGAAGCAAGTGTCTTATTAGTATTGGAACATTGCTGATTGAAATAATGAAGAGATCCGCATCAATACAGTTTTTTCCACTAAAGAAATTGATCTGCGCTGCCTTAAACAGCCATCGATTTTGTGTTTACCACTTACCGTACCGCTACCTCTCAACATAACCCAAACCCAGGTAACAAGGTTGTACGTTTCGGCCCTTTAACGATATCAGATCTCGTCTTCCTGTGCCACGCTCCATTACCTCTGCCCCTGCTTCAGACAGAATAGACTTGCCCTGACTGGAAACTGTTCCTCTGGGAGCCCCATGTTTGAAAATGACCACTGCGTGCGCTCAATGCCCTGTAAGCTTGTTTGGACTTAATAGTAGCATAGACTAAATGAAGATGCAGTGCAAGACGTGAGTGCGCTCTGCAGTGGAGTGGTGGACTAGGGGGGATTCATAGATCAGGAGCCATAGGAGCAACGTCGATTGGAAAAAGCCCATGTTATAGATCGCTTGTTTCCGTAGTGATGCAAAAAAAAGGTCACGTAAATGTTTGCGAGGAGCCATCACACTTTGAGCTGGATGCGTGATGGGCCATATTAATATTCTGACACCCAATTTATCATCGTCTCTTTGCTCTCATCTTTGCTCTGCCGGTGATGGATTTCACATGATGTTTTGTTTTCTGATTACAAACGTCTGAAAGATTTTGTGTCATGTAATCTACAGATCTATGCTTTTGTGTTTTGATCAGACTGGTAATTGGGGTAGAATTATTTTTTTTTCATCTGGGAAGCTGTTACAAGCCAATATTTTGCCATTTCCTAGGTTTAAAAATTTGACATGTGCATCTGTCGGTGTCAAAGACTGTCAAATGTTTATTGAGACAGATTGTCATCTCTCGTCAATAATCAGCTTGGGTCTTTTTAATTTAGTCTCCAGCCAATCCTCCTTCAGTAAAACCATGTGATTTGGAGCAGACTTCAGACTTTGGAGGAAGAAATTGTGTCTTCATCCTCAAACCTAATTAGGATTATGTTATCATGAGTCAGAAAGTCATGGTTGGGGTTAGAAAAACACAAAATATTTCAGAAATTAGTTTTTTAGGTAGGATTTAAGTAGGAACTAAAAACTATACTGTTCCGGTAAAGATGTGCACTTTTGTCAGTTTAAAATTGCATCATCATCTATCCATGCTGTGTATTCTCAGTATCCTTCACACAGGATGCACAAACCTCTGATCTAGTCCCTGTATTTGGGATAGCGACACATAGGATGCACACGGGAAGTATTTATAGATCCGGCCCCTCTCTCTGGAGCTGGGGGGAGTTTCCTGAGTGCATGTTATGTGACTGTTTACATGACAGTAAGCAAAGCGAATTTACAAAGAGCCTGCCCTCTTGTGCCAAACCTGGTATAGGCTACAGACTAACAAAGGGCCATGTGAATATGTACGTGTGTGTTTTGAATAATTCAGCCAACGTCCCGACTGAGGAGTGAACCAGGTCAGGAGCTCATTGCAAGCATCATCTTCCTCCTCTTTCCCATACATCTAACCATCTCTACACACACCTCTCTCCCTCTGCAGTATCCCGAGCATCTGTTCTACCCGTCTTCATAAACAGGAACTAGGTAACAAAAGGCTTTCCCCACATCACATCTCCTCAATTATCCGCGCACCACGAGGAGGGGAGAGAGCATCGATCCAATTAAACGGCAGACATTGAAACCTGCGGCGTGCAAGTGTAGGTGACTTTTTCCTCACAGTGCTGGACCTCCTCACGTAAGCCTTTTGAACCTTGTGTGTAAAGGGGCACATTCAAAGGCGTCTGCAGTTAGCCCCCGAAGCTAATTAGCTTTCTGCGTGGTTGTGAACAGGGAACTCTCTGCAATATTGCTTAGTGGTTGCAGCAGTATGTTCCCATAGGGCACAATCTCCCAGTAAAAGAAAACACCTCCACAGCCTCCACACAGACGCGCGCACTCAGGACATGCATGCGCACGGCAGTGGCAGCAGGTGATTCATTCTTAATCTTTCATTCCAACAGTTGTGGATTAGCCCTAATCTTTAGCCAGCAGAGACCCAGGTCTGCAAAGGGCTGAGTGACACCGTGTTTGCAGCGTGTACTTAAGGGCGCTGTTTATTTAGCAAGCGGTGTATGTGACGAGATAATTGTTTCCCTTGTTGATGCCGTAAGACGCTGTGTTTGACAGGACACGACACAGCTCATATTGACAGATCAGACTTTCTCACAGAAGTTATGTATAGGCGATGACAGAGAGGCTGATGCACTTTTGTTTTGCCAGTAATTACTAGAAATAAACTTGGGGATAAAAATAGACCTTTCTCATCTATTTGGGGGTTAAATTTGGATGTGTTTTTGGTTGCAGGCTTCGGTTACCAGTAAGGGCTAATCTGGGGTTTGTTTATAGTTAGGCCTATAGATGTTCTCCATTTTCCATGACATTCTTTAGGTACTACACAAATTGCAACATGTGTAAGAATAATCAGTGCTCTGTAGCCTATGTGAGGCCTACTGTTTACAAACCCACTTGGTCAAAGTTCATACCTAGTCTGACAGGTGTAGGTTAATGACCTTGGTAGTCAAACTTTCCAAACTTCTCCAACACACATTTAAATCAATTGAAAATGGCTTCTGGATGGGGGCCGAAATGTCTTCATCACAAAAACAGAGCAAATGACCACCAAAGAAACCTCTTCTACGATTTAAATTGAAAATACATGTTTTTTTTTTTTTAGAGTATTAACAACCAACATATACAACGAGGCAACGTATTTCCAAAGTTGGACACTAGGGTAATGCAATACTGATTAGTAGGCATGGGACGATATTGATTATCATGGCCAAAATAATAGCGATTAACAATTATATCACAATAATTATTAAAGTTGCGGACAGTTAAAAACATTTTATGGATGTGAATAGTAAAAGAAAAATTCAAATCTGCTAAATGGACAACAATCTCTTAATCCCATGAATAGATTCCATTTTAACAGCTGTTAAAGTATTTTACTTTTATCAGTGAAAACAACAATGATCTAGAAGGATATTATCATGGAGAAAGTTTTTTTCTGCTCATTCTGGTGATTTAATGCTGTTTATCTTTGTTGGCAATTCTCGCGATTATATAAAATGCCCCAATTATTGCCTGCCCTTTTTATCACGATATTCAATATTATTGTTTATTGTCCCATCCCTACTGATTAGAACCGATTATCAAGAAGAGTGTCAAGAGATAAGATAGATTTCTGTAAGTGAAGAAAGTTATCCTAAACACTAATACAAACATGCACCAAGTAGGAAACTTTGCCGCCTAATGCTACTGATGTATTCTATTCAAATTATTACAGGACCACATTTCTCTCATCTTTGGCTCGAACAGGATGCTGATCTGCAGAAATGTTGAAAACCCATTTTGCCCTCTGCCAACTCACGTTATATTACACCATTATGCACACCATTTAGCTAGCTGGACCTGAACTCTCTGATTGAGCCATTGTACCTTGATAAGTAACAGCACTTGGGGGAAAAATATTGGTGGCTGAATAATGTCTAAAAAATGGAACAAAGCAGAGGTGTGGCGACAGATTTAAAAGCGATTAGATGCTGCGGGGAGCTGGAGGCAGTGCAGATTTGAAGGGAATGAAAGGGGAATAAGGTCAGAGGCAATCACAGACAAAAGTGATATGAAAGGGCTGCTGGGAAATGCGGTTCAGAATGGAGCGGGCGGAGGCAGCCAGCGAGATCTAGAGAGCGCAAAATAAGAATAAGATTTGTTAATTTGTAAAGGTGCTAAAGGATATGAGCTCTCATCAGCGGCGTGGCCAATGAGCGAGGAGGAATAGCTTTAGGTGGAGTGGGATGATAAAAGAGGAGAGGAGCTGACGAGGGAGAAAAATGGAAATTGAAATGAGAGAATGATGGGGCGGTTGGGTGTCCTGATGGAGGAGAGGGTGGGGGGTGGGGGGAGGGGATGTGTGTAAAGAGCTTAGGGCCGCTGAGACGGATTGAATGGACCGAACAACCTGGACAGGATTACAACGGCAGACCAGAGAGGAGCAAGATCGTATCGTCACACTCGCGATGTATGCAAGAGCGTTAAACGTGTGTGAGCCAACAAAGTAGTAATGGATGAGAGCTTACAAAGACACGGAGGTAGAGCTAGATTCATTTAACATAACGTGGTATGAGAGAGTATTCTACGTAAGCTCAAAATTTGTACTTCAGGAGTAAATTCTCGTTTCATTGGCCACTAATCGCTCACGCAAACAGTAATCTGAGCCAACACAAAAATTAATCCTCTCCTTGGTCTGTGTTTGACCTTTCCTCCAGTTCTTCTTGCAAAAACATTTTACAAACTCTCGTAGCTAACACTTTCACACTTCACTGGCACTAGCGCACTGTATTGTTTATTTGCTTGTTGTCCTTGAGCTGAAACAATTTAGCTTATTTTCACTTGACCATTCTGTCCCCTTGTAAACATCACTGCAATTTTAATTAAACCAGGCCTCCGCTATACAGCTAATGCGTAGCCGTTGTTAAAGAAGCTAATCTGAGTGTTAGACAATTATTCACAAGCCATTACTTACTTAAATCCTTTCTAAATAGACAGTGAATAATGTTGCCCACTATGTAACGGTATCTTATATTGCAGAAAGCAGTGAGAATGGAGTAGACAGCCTTTTACCTGAAGCGGCTGTGTGCATTTCTGAGTCAGATAAAAAAGTGAGCGGGGAAGTCCTTTTTAGATGAATATTAAACACAGCGCTGCACATTTCACCCATTAATCCTCATTATCTCCACACAATATGCATTCATTAGGCTCCAGAGCCGACACAAAGCCGCACTTCTAAGTCCTTTGTCATTTTTAGCTCTTCAAAGTAATGTTTGAGTTTTATGAGGAAAGGGATACGAGATGGAGTGATCAGAATGCTTCACAGCTAATCTGCAACACACAGGCACCACTGGACTTGTGAAGCAGTTTTGTTTTTGACTTTAGAGAATAATTTAGAGACGCTTTGAAGTTTATACGTCACTTATAGTTTTATAAGCACAATACCAAATTGTTTTACGACAAGTGATTACCAAGCCACTGTCACCAGTCTAACCAGTTGGAATCTTTTTAATTATGAATACATTTTTGTTTCTCACTTATGATGAGAGTTCCAAATGAATAAAGCATTAATGAGTAGATGCACAAATGCTAAATGCTGCTGGTGGGTTGGAGTGGTTTTAGGCTGTGTCAGGTGATGCAGTGAACAGGAGGCCTCCACACAACACATGAGCCATTCATTGAGAATAACAGGGCAGACACAGGCCCTTATTTGCTTCAGTAGTTACTCATTTTTTCTCATGATCTGATGAAGTCTTCTGACTGTCATTCAGCTAACAAGGATCTCATGATAAATGTGTGATTAGGTCAAAAGCGTTTGCTTGTAATAAGGAAGCAGGCGCTCTCCTCTTATCTACAGCTCAGTGCAGCGACATCTCATAACCTTGGTAATTAATGTTTGATATCACTGTGTTATGATACATAAAGAATCAATCCTCTATCACACTGTTGGCCTGCAGCCTTCTGTTAGATCCTAGACATAGTCAGGGCTGGCGCAGATCAACAAATGGGCGGTGTCCAGACAGTGTGGCAAGGTCAGCTGGTGGAATGCCCCTCAGCGGCAGTTTGTTTACCTGGGCTGCGTCTGGGTGAGGCGTGAGGCACAGAATGATAATAATAGGCATCATGGCCTGTGCACACGCACTCACACGGCAAAGGTGCATCTTTCCATCCCAGATTGAATTACACAGAGTTGATTGGATTTTTCTCTCTCCTGCTTCAAAGACAAAAACACTCCTCTCTCACCTGCTGCCTGAGGTCCCTCTATTCCCTCATTCTCCTCAAGTATTCTCATTTGGTATTTTCTTTAACGCTTCACTTTTCTGCGTCAACATTGCCTGTTCAGTCACAGTTTGCTTTCTCGTGCTGCCGCATGACTGTCATTAGCCTGATTACTCCAGCGGTAATTATACTTGTGATTTAGATCACTGTTCATGGCACAAATGTGAGACTCATCATCTCTAGAGTTTGCATTTTCCTGTGTGGTGTGTGACTCAAGCACTTTCGATTAGGACTCCATAAGAGGGCATTGATTAGCGTTTTAGATCTTCCCTGTGCCCCTCTGGCTCGCAGCTCTCTGTTACACAAAGGAGGCATGGTCCACGGGGCGCTCTCTCCAACACAGCCACATTTTTGAGCCTCTTGGAAAAGTTTCTTAGAAACAGCAGAAAAGTTGCAACCACAGGCACCACGCCCTCCCACTGGCCCTCAGAAATAGGCCCATTGAGCAGCCTATAATCACGTACATACAAATCTGCATTCACCCTGTGCTCTCCGCTCTCCAGAGCCACAAAAACGCAGCCACTGACGCACCAAGAAACCGGCAGCATTCTGCGAGCACCAAAACTCTGCTGCTCTGTCTGGTCTGTGGGAGCAGAGGCAGGATCTCGAGGCATTTGGCTCTGGGACAGCGCATAGTGCATACCCACTCTCCTCCTTACATAGAGCTGCATGTTTCATAAGGTCATATATAATGGAGCAGATCCACACAGCTGGCCTTGTGCATGTCATTGTGTTCCAGTGTCAGTGCAGCCTGAGATGTGCTTAATCCTGGAGGATCGTCAGATTAGTGTAACAGCTGGTTCATACATCCATATACATGCCTATAATCCCTTCCCCCAACCTGCATCAGCACTGGACAGCACCTCCAAAACCTCGGCTACGATCTTTTTTGAACATGCATTTTCAGTTATACTAAAATTATAATTACTTCATTAGTCACCTTTTTTCTCTATATCAGTGAGTAACACCTACAATCTGAAGTCACCATCTACATTTTTACTTTCAAACCTACAAATAGGCCCCAGTAAATTGCTTCGCGCCTATTCTGGTTCCCTCCACTTTGCCCCTGCTCTTCTGTACAAGCGTTGGTGCGTGACTCCTTCTCAGTTCCAGTCCATTACACCATATAGACAGACTGGTGTGGCACCTCCTGTCGAGTGTCTTCAGCTGCTCACTTACAGGTTAAGTAACTCTTTGCTCTAGACGACAAGTGACCATGTTTACCGCCCCCTCCAAACACATTTCCCATTCAAATATTATGTTACAATTCTTTCAAGAGCATCACAAGAGAAAAGCACATTTGCGGATTCCCCATAGAGCCGGAGAGTAAATAGAGCTTATTCATGCATTTTAATATTGGAACAACTATGAATATTACAAGAGCCACTTTATATAACAGACCACACACACTAGGTACTGCCTTGTAGTGTCTTTAAGAGAGAAGAACATGAAACTGACCAGAGGACGTTCTGCCCTATAGTTTGATCTGCAAATTGACTACAATCTCATAAGTAGCATAGTTTGTAAGATTAGAAGCTATCTTGTGAAGCTTGACACACAAGCCTCTGCCTCAAGGTTTGAGGTCCAATTCCTAAATGCTTACTGTTACTGTGTCCTTAGACAAGACAAAAATACTTCTACTTGTATGTACCTGTATGAATGCGTTGTGTGAATGAAAGATTCCTCCTTCATTTCAGCCACATTTTATAGTGTGATATTGTGAAGATTTGCAATGAACAAGAATAACTTGTCAGACGTTATTCAGTCCTGTATCACTAAAAGAAAATATGAAAAAGTTTCACTATAGTATTTTTTTTCTTTAATCTTTATTTTTAAATGGCATTGGACATAGCTTATCATTTCAAAGTTTCAAAGATCATTTCAAAGGCAATTCTCAGTATAACCGTTCATGTATTGGATTTCCTCTGTCACTGATGATTTGAATGCTTCAATTGAGAAGTATTCAGTAGAATTTCACAACTGTGTAATTATTGTGAAAGGGTTTGCAAGTTTCTGTACTGACCCCTTGAGTCAAAAATGGATTCCAATTATGACTTGGAATGTTGGAAATTGTGTTTAGAAAGAGAAAGTGATTTGATCATTCGCCTAAACCTGATTGGATTTGAGAAATTAAAATGTTCTTTCAGCCATGGCCCACCTTTCATACATTTCCTTTGTGAATTTGTCTACTTCTATAGAAGCTTGATGTCAGCTCGTTTTACTGCCTGGACTATACTCTGTATATATGTGACTTTCTATAAGATCCTTCAGCACTTTGCTCATTTCATACGGGTGATATTGGAAAGATAATATTAATGTTTTGAATGCTGAGGTTTGAAGAGGACTTCAGGAGCTTTAAGGCCTTATACGATCTATAATAACAAACTAATGTAATGCCATCCTCCCACTGGTTTTGAATGAGGGATTTAATATGGCCTCGGTAGCACTATCAGGAAGCCAATCCGCCAAAAGGACTAAATATAGTGGGTCGAAGAGGAAAGACGTTTCTGTGTTTCCTGGCTGTTGTATGTGTTTACAGTTTAGCGGCTTGATGGTCCATTGGTCACGGAGCAGACGAGTGTGAAGGAAACACGAGAGAAGGATCAAGATTATATTTGGCAGTTGGTTCATTTAATGTAGCTAAATCGCTCCTAAAATGTTTGGTAGCTTCCAAGAGGCTTCTATATAAGGAGATCTCTCGGCAAGTTCACAAGTTTTAATGAGGTGAAATATGGGTTTTATTTTTAGGTAAATTGGTTTGCTATTGCCTGTTGAATTGTATGAAAGTTTAGTAATGAGCGTTTTGAAACACCAATAGATGCTGAGAAAATGAAACAGCATTTTAGAAAGTTTTTTCATAAGTCTGTGCTTTAGAGTTTGTGTACTGTTCATTGATTTTTGTTTAGGCCTACTGTAAACAACATTCTCCATGATTACCCAACAGCGTGCCTCTATAGCATCCAAAAACACTTCATTCCAGCAGCTAATCATAATATTAATTCTCTTTAGTTGTATTATTTGAAACATTGACGCTTTGTGTGAACCCCTGCTGCAGCTGCTACTATAAAAGAACCTCATCGCACTTTAAAATGAAGTTTTCCTGACTTCCAGTTGACACATCCATAGAGGGTGAATGCTCAGATTATCTCACAAGAGGAAACGTTAATCACAACTTTAAATGGGTGACAAAAACCCTCATATTTATTCTTAGAAAATTATTTTTTGTATGACGATATCACCCTTGCTATACATTTTTCTATCGTTTTTATATTATTTTTACTTCTTATTCTATATTGCACCCTATTGCCAAAGCTGAACATTTGTAGTTTGAGTCTAAAAAATGTGGAAAAACTGCTGTCCCACCTCAATAACATGTGGCACCTTTTTAATGTTTTGAAAATGAAGGTTATAAGTATTATATTATATTTGCAGTTATTTTATTTCATATTTTGAGTGCTCTTAAAATAGCCAAAATGCTTGTCTGCCAGTGCATTGTTCTGCTGCTGTTAACATGCAGGTGTGAAAACAGTGAGGTCCTCGCTTGTTCCCCTGACGTCACCACTACAACATCCTGCCGGGACGTCCTACCGTGTCTCTGCATACTCTGCTCGCGTGCTGCTGGGTGTCCATTAGAGTGACTTTGCAAAAGCCTATGTGTGCTAATCTCCTGTAAAGGTGCCAGGTGCGTTAACCAGGGCATCACCTGCTAACCTACTCAGCGTCTCCAGCATGTCTCACTGTACAGACATGTGCAGTCCATCTCTGGCCACTGTCCAACGCTCCCAGCTGGCTAAAGGAGGAAGAGCAGGCGGAGAGAGCAGACAGAAGGAGAGGAGGAAAGGGCTAAAGATGGAGAGAGATTATAGACGTCACTGTGGATGAGGTTTGGGGATCCACTCCGGAAATGAATGGGCGTGGGGCGGCACAAACTGTAAACACACTACACTATACAGTCTTTTCCTTATTAGGACTTGAAAGGCAGACTGTATCATCATCTTCTGTTGGTTGCTCCCTTAAGCAAATCATCTGCTTCCATTTAACCCTTCCTCTGGGCGTGATTCCGGGTATCTTCTTTGTACCAATATGTTCACTGTCCCTTCTTTGTTAGTGGATATTTGGGTATAGTCAGTAGTGCTTTTTGGCATATTGCAATCTGCTACTGATTTTGCCTGGACTTGTGTCATACCCATTATGTGTGATGCGGAAATGGACCAAGCTGATTGTTAAGGGAGTTCTCTTACAGATGGCACATGGTTGTCAATTGCCCACTAGTGTTAGCAGCAGATTTGCATGAAAAAGCAAAAATATAGTCAGTCTAACTCTGAAAGTAGGCCTCGTAGCAATTTACAGTGGGCTGTTAAATTGGATGGGTGACTAAGGCGTGCACACTCACGCATAACATTCACTTCATTCACTTAAAGACAGGATAATATTCAAAACGTTTGTCTATTGTAACAATGTTCCCTCATCAAAACCAAGCCTGAGGTGGTTTATATGTCACCCATACATGTTTGAGTGAGCCATGGTAACCTAAATGTTATGCGATAACAGCTAATATCCCATAGAAGTAGGCCTGTCACGTTAATTACTATATCAAATTATCGTTCAATATATGAAAGCTGAAACTATAAATTGTTAGGCTCAATATTTATTGTGTGTACATTTGTCTACAATTTCTTTGCAATAATTGGTCGATTTTTGTTGTTTTTTTTGTATTACCAGAAGATTTGAGCTGTAGAGGGTTGAATAAGTCACTTCTATGGCTTATTATTGCTTCATTCTGCTGTCTATTTACACAATGAGTCACTGAGATTATCCTGCTTTATGGTTATGTTGTCAGTGGTAAAATGCTAAAGTAGTTTCAGTATTATCGCTATCCATTATATTTCTCTGTAGCAATTTGTCGTGCTTCAAAATTTGTTATTGTGACAGGCCTACATAGAAGTGTAATAACCTCTCTTTAAAGTAACACATTCAACTTTAAACATAGTGAAACAAGCATAGGAATAATAACATATAGTTGTTTCTCACAAGGATTTAACTCGCAACATGCTTGCTTAGAAGCAGCTCTAGATGAATTATGAAATATTTCTATTTTGGACTCTCCTGTCTTGTATAGGATAAACAGACATGCCCTAGTTTGCTGCAGCAAATCTAAATAAAAAAAAACACTAAGTCACTGTGTATTCCTGCCCAGTGCATCTCCAGGTTGCAGCTCTTACTAACTTGTATCATAATGGGTCAGACTATTGGGAGTTCAGCAGACCTGTGGCGACTGTGAATCAGCTGCTGCTTTACGAAGCGTGGGCACTGCTCCTACACTGAGTTAACCTGCAGGAGGACCGGGAAAAGTGGACCGTAAAGTTCACCTGAGCTCATTTTCAGCACTGATATAATTCCTGTCGGCTGACCCCTGCAGTGTATAAGCACCCGCTCACTCAATGTCATCTCACACACTGCGATGGCTTTAACAGGCTTTTGACATTTCGTTCAACCTTAAAGAAGTGAAAGTACGCACAGAGAACAATCTTGTATGGTTGGTGCAGCTGTTGTGTCAGTGGGAATGTGACCACCCAGTGTTAAAACAAATTATAGACCCTATATTGGTTTATGCGTAACCAGCCTGCAGCAGAGCAATTGCACATTTTCAGCTCTTGTCATATTAAATCCGTCTAAAATTCTTGTTGGATTTCATTGTTGTAAATCTAGTTTGTAAATCTAGTTGTGATGATTGTCCAGCTTGTGTCTGCGGTGGTTTAAAGAGATGAACTGGTTGTCATGGGGTCAAAAAGGCTGTAATTGGAAAACTATGTCCTTTCATTTAGTTGTTAGAGCCTTTATTCCAGTAACTACGGACCTCTGGCACAACAGTCATTTGTCATATTGTCAAAATATACTTAGTCCTGGATGGATGACTTTCAATTTTACACATTTTCTATAAACCACCCCTTCAAATATAGCCGTGTAATCAATGAATTGCAGAGACATTTTCAAACCTACACAGCTATGAGAAACAGCTAGGCAATGTATTTATTATACAGTTAAAAGGTGCACTATGAAACATTTCCGGTGCAGGGTCCAACACCTGCTCTTTGCACATTTTGGGAAAAAGGAATAACACTGAAATGGCATAGTATGGCATTAAACTTGTCTATGTTGCATTTATTCCATTACATGTAGACCTGTCATAACAAATTTTGAGGTACGAAATATTGGGACAGAAAATGTAGACGATAAACGCTAATGTTGAATGCATTCATGCCATTGACACGATCACCCTAAAGCAGGATTTCCCCCCAAAACATTTTTCTATATGTACAGTTTTCTTGATGAACATGAGCTCCAATACAAATTAAACTCGAGCTCAAATCTTCGGAAAAGTCCCAAAAAATAGCAAAAAGTTTCGCACTAATACAAAGAAAATGTACCTACGATAAATATTGACCCCCCAAGAATAATTGCCCCATCTGTCACATATTGAACGGTAAATCGATGTAGTATTTATCGTGACAGGCCTAATTACAGGAGTAAGTATAGAACATATAGAACTTTCTAAGCTAATCGATAACATTTCCATAGAGATACTAGAGGACCCTCCACCAGAAAAGTTACTTAGTGCAACTTAAAATTGGCTTGCCTATATGTTCATGTCTGGATGTTTAGGGAATGCTGTAGTGTCCAAATGCATTCTTGTGTTTAAATATGAAAAAGTACAATATTGTAACACACTGAATGGCTGAATGCTGGACAGGATTTTGTAAATGCGTTTGCTCCCCTCTCCTCACAGTCGCGCTGCTGACCCTGGTGCCCTGCCTCTCCTTCAGCTCTGTAAATGGACAGATTGCTAAATGCAGGGACAGACACAGAGGAGCGGGAGGACCACAGATGGTGCCACAGAGCGAAGAGGGAGTATTCAAATTACTCTTTCACAGTTAAAGAGCGTCTCCGCAGTCGTTGAGAACATTTGCTTCGATAAAATCACACGTATTAAAAAGAACAATTACTGATTATTTCCCGTAGCAGAGCACAGAGGTGCAGGTGTCTTGTATCATTGGCTTGTTCAAATAGAGATGTGTGCCAGCCAACCACATCCTATCGGGTTACTGAGGAATGCATTTGAAGTCAATCACAATGTAGCCCTCTATCTGAACTGCTGGCCCAGAGGGAATCTCCTACAAAACTGAACCTCACCAGCCAGAAAACCAACTACATCAAAAAGCATCATCGGATCACTGTGATATCTGCAGGCTAAGCTTCCACGGGAGCTAGCTCACTACCACACTTCAGCCAAATCAATGCCCCCTCTCCTTGGGCTCTATTGTTATCTCACTTCCTGCATGCGAGTATTGGCTCAGCTGGTCCTGGAGACAAAACACACTGCAGCAGATCCCAGCAGACAGCAGCAGTACAGATGTCTTCTTCTCTTTCACACGGCAAGTCATCACTTAACCTTCAGACTGGTGCAGTACTGCCAACTTCATGCACTCAAAACTAATGAAAAAGCATGTAGAGGCATATGACATTTATCTGTGATTTTTTTTTTTGTTTTTTCTTTAAATCCTTCATATTACTTTTTCTCTTTGTTAAATAGTGTTGTGTCCTCAATTTGCAATATTTTGATGCAGTCTTGAATCACACTGCACCTATCATTTTACTGAATCTACCATGTAATCGATAAAAATCAACCAAGACAGACCAGTTTTTGATACCACAATGAAAAAACACCCTTGCACTGGTCAAATAGCAGTTGTATACAGTATAATGTGTGTGGTATCAAACCAACCAGTCAACAGAAATTTGGGGGCCGGAGGGAAGGAGGATCAAATGGGCCCCTTTCTAATATAAATACATAGGCAGAGATTCCAGTTCTGGGGCTTGGGACAACAGACCCCTTTGTACGCCTGTCACGGTAACAAATTTGGAAGTGCGATATATTGCTGAAGTATATAGACGATAAATGATGATATTGAAACAAATTTATGCCACTGACACAATACCCTTAAATCAAATTTAAACCTCAAAAACTATTCAAAATCTACAATACTGTTTAAAAGAGCATGAGCTGCAATTGATAAACGGCAGAATGAAACACTTTGCATCTGTAATGGGTCATAGAAATTATTAATCAACTCAAATCTTATCATATAGCCAAAAATATAACCAAAATTGTCTCCGTAGTGCAAAGAAAATGTACCAAAAAAAAAAAAAAAAAAATGTTCCAACTTTCATATACCAAATAAGTCAATATAGAAATTATCATGACAGGCCTACCCCTTTCTCCCCAGGTAACAAATCAATATTTAGTTTCAGTATCAGTTTTATTATCTATGATCTGGATATATAATATGAACAACCCCTGTCTGGTCTTGCTTTAAGCTTGTGTTTTGTTTTATTTTCTGTCTTGTTACTTTACTGACTTAATGATAGCATGTGTTTGTCATGGCTCTTTTTACACTCCCCAGAATTACCCTTTCTTTTAATGTCATGGTATAGCATCCGTGGCCCTTGGTTTAAATCTGTCCTCAGTGGTTGTAAAGTGATCCAGCTGGCACAAATAGAGGGGTGCATAGGATCAGACGTATGTGGAGAGCCTTATGTCATCTCCAGATCACATTTCGACCTGAGTCATTTAACGGTGCAACCGCCCTTTGAGGACACACCTGCTGCCTTTGTCACAACATGAGCCCTACAAGCCCCTTATGTGTGCTACATATTGTACACTGCCCAGTTCCATGGCATCTCTTGTTCCACTATAGAAAATGAGATACTGTTATTGTGGCTCGTGGTTTGATCAGGGTTTGTCAAACGAGTATCTCCTCAGAAAATATAAGGTACACAGTGTAAAAGCAAACGAACTCCTCAACCAAACAAAGCAAGATGTTATCATTAAATGAATGCGCAACTGTCAGTCTAAACCAGGAGCAAGCAGGTACTAGTGTTGCCACAATACTGTATGGACAGTTAAATAAATAACTCGTATGACTCATTACAGATACTAAATAACTACTAAAGTGTGTCATTCTGCTACTTATCTATTGTAGTTTGTGTTTTTTAACCATATTATACATCCGGAATAGTTTTTGTGGTATAAATCTGCTTGAAGGGTTATTGTGTCAGTGGCATAAATTAGTTTCATTATTGATTATCATCAATATTTTCTTCAGCAATATCGCACTTCCAAATGTTTTATCACGACAGGCCTGATTACATACCCGACTGGTTTAGAATTGATCATTATGGGGTTGTTGATTTCTTTTGTTTCCTGACAACCCAGCAGGTACCATTAATTGAGTGAGCCAAGGGGAATTGGAGTTGGGAGATGTAGGTAATCTAAACCAGCTCTAAAGCCAAACTAAACCAACTGAAAAAAATACTTATATTCTTTTTATATAAGTCTAAACTTGAACAATCAGAGGCCAAAATGCATGTCTGATCAGAACAGCTCTTTGCAAATTGCCCCAAAACCCAAACCATATTGATATTCGCTCTACATTTCCAGACGTCGTTTGCAGTTTCCTTTTATAAACCAACGGGAGTAAACGGCTGTTGTGGAGAGAAATTGAGGGCAACTTAAAGATGATTTTGGCCCGAGGTTAGGCACGTGGGGATGGGGAGCGCATAGTCTCGCTGCAGTTAGTTAACGATGTGGAGCGTGCTGAAAGTAAAAACTTTTTATATAGCTACTGAAACTGAGTAAGACGGCAAAGCTGGCCCCAATCGGCTCCCCGCTTCTTTTAAATATCACATAAAGACATACCCACACGAATCAGGCTGCAGGGGCATTCTCTACACCGCAAAAAAAGCCTGTGATTATGCCCAGCGATATCCACGCGCACTATGTAATTATATACAGTGACGCACGACTGGCCGCCATACTGCAACTTCACACTCCATACACAGTCTCATAAATTTAACATGTCGGGACGCATAGCCTGATTGCATGTTCCCGTTTAGGCTAGGACAAACATAGATCTTATACATTTAGCTACACACAACAAACTGCAGGGCTAACAAGCTGAAAATAGTCTGTGTGGGATTGTCTGGCTACAGTGTAGGAGCCATTGGGGGAAGTAAGAGAGGCCCTAGGGTGGGCTGTGGAAGCTAGTCATCCTGAGGGGATAGGGTGTGTATTTAAGTAGTGGTATTGGGAGTCAAATTAAATGGGGCTAGCCTGGAGATAAGAAAAACTGTGGAGGAGTGAGGCAGAGAGAGTTTGAGATGAAAAGAACTGGGCTGGTGTAGAATGGCAGGGAGTGTGGAGACTGGCGATGTGGGAGAGCGGGTGGAGATGGGACAAGGGAGTAGTGGATGGTTTAAAAGGGAGGGGGGGTCCACAGGCAGCAGCTGTTTTTGATACTGTTTTTGAGGTTGTTTATATGCCGTTATATAACACCTTGGCGTATAGGCATACTGCTATTCACTGTCGTGTTCGTGCATGTTTGGTAGCCCCCAGTTTTAAGACTAGTAAGGAATTTCTGTGAGAGGCAAAGGTCTCCCATGGCAACGGCCTCCATTGTAAAACGGTGTCTTTTCACACACTCTCCACTCCACTTTGGGGAGACCATATCGTCCGCATGTGCTCAACAACTTCAAGTCAATTTCATTTCAGGAGGTGCATATAGCATTTCAACTCTTCTCCTCACGCCAAGAAGTGATGGACTGAGATGCTTGCGTTTAGATTCCATTATGCTGCTTTTATTGGCTTTTAAAGGCATCAGGTTTCCACTGTCTGGAGCCAGGGAGGAACTCACTGTATGCTCTGTGTGTGTGTGTGTGTGTGTGTGTGTGTGTGTGTGTGTGTGTACAATTAGCATGACACAAGCAAGCGAAGATAGCTAGGCCTCGGGACAGGCTTAAGATTGCTAAGGAGATAAGTTTGTTTGGTCACATTTGCAGCCTGGATGGACTGTTTTCCTAATACCTGGAGCAAATCTCTACCCTTTGTTTTTAGGGGGTTGTTTTGGCATCGGTGTGCTGTTTAGTCCTGACAAAGATGGATTACAGTAAATACAGGCAGCAGTAAATGTTCTCCCCTAAATTAACAGGACACTTGTAAAATGTTGCCAATACATACAATTTAGACAAGAAAGATCAATAGATTCTTCCTCTGTAAGTTCGTCAGGGTTTAGCTTGCCAAAGACTGCAACTATAACTCATTACCCAAGTACATAGTTTCAGCCTCATTAACTCTGCATCAACATCAGCTGGATTTAACTTAGCAAACCAATAGTGCTCACTGCAAACATCAATCATGAAATGTGTGCATATTTAGCAGTAGCTTTCCAAAAATGTTGTGGAAATTGTTGTGCCAAAATCTAAAGGCCATTTTACATGATTTACGCAAATGTATTCCCCAACATAGTGATGTATATGGATTCAGGCTGTGAAATATTACTTTAACTGCTTTAATATTTATTCAGTTTCACTTTTATTTACTGTAGTCTAAATTTTCTTCATAGTGTGCATTCTCATTTTGTTGTTGTATAAGTTTTTACTCCAGATGCCCTCCCTGAAGCCTATTTACATTTGCTCGGGATAAACTATACAGATTTTGCTTGCGACGTCTTGATAGCTTGATTTCTAGATTGCCTATTTTCTTTTCTGTTGATACATTTTTAATAATGCTGTAGCCCATCTTGAACTACAAAACCCAATAGCTTACAAGCATGTTCATTATGCACAAGGCTTTGTAGTACACACATTTAAATGCAGCTAGCCGGCCTTGTGTGAGAGAAATGATGCCAAAATGCTTAGGTTTTCAATAAAAACACTGTATCAAACGCAGATGTAGGTCAAGAGTAAGAGGAGATGAATGAAGTGTGGAGGGATCAGCTTCAAAGTGCCTAAAGCCTGAGGTTCAAACTGGGAACGCTCAACACTAATCTGCCTTACCTGACCCTGGCAGAGGTCACCGGGCCATGGCTGCTCCTTCACGGGCAGACAGGGGCTTACGTGCTACCGGCTGGCGATTAGGGCAGAAAATGATAAGGGGCAAGTTGTAAAGTGACCTGTTTGATAGATATAATGACATTACGACAACATACCACTGTAAAGCTGAAATGTTCACTAAACGGCTTAAGCAGATTTGTCCATGAGCAATAGAGGGAGGAGATCAAAATACAGAAGGGTATACGAACTATATACAGGCTCATTACAGTTTAATTTATGCTGTATTTGAACAAGAACGCTCAAATGGGAGCAGGTGTTTTATACATAGACTGACACAGACTTGAAAATACCCATGTTTAGACATTATGATTTGTCCATGAGCAATGTAGGGGAGATGTTCATGTTCAAGGGTGTTTTCATGGGTTCTTGTGGACTTTTTCCATTCAGAAGAGATGAAGTTGTTAATCGCTATGGCAACAGCCCTCAATTTTCCTAATTCTGAAATCATGAATATGTACTACACATGGGTTTATATTGCAATTTAATTTATGCTGTATTTGAAAAGGGGAAAAAAAATACTCAAATTAACCAGGCTTTGTGTGTGTGTGTGTGTGTGTGTGTGTGTGATCCATTTTGTATTATATTTTATGTTTACATGGAATGGATCCAACATTGTGACAAGAATCCCTTTCCTTCCTCCCTCCCTCCAACCACTACTGTCCCCTCCACCCTCAGAAACCAAGCAGGCGTTTTATACATAAACTGACTCAACAAAGAATACAAATTAAGGGTTGAAAATGTCAGTATTTCGCCAATAACTGATTTTAAATGTTGTTTTTCTGACTGTTCTACCGGACACTCGGATCAAGATTGGACACTTGTGCAGGTCCTTAACATTTAAAGGCTTCTTCAGAAATCCTCTTCATTTGCTCTGCTGTAAAGTCGAAGGAGAGCCCGACAGATGTTCCTGTGTCTGCTTTGGTGCTGCTTCAGACAGCTGTTTTTGTGGGTGTGTGTGTGTTTGTGTGTGTGTGTGTGTGTGTGCATGTGTAATCTACCAAAGTGGGCTCTCTTTCAAATGAAACGACAATCGCTTCAGTCATCCCCAATCACGTCTCTAATCTGTCGCCTGTACTTCCTGCTTTTCTCACAGGCACAGACTTGGGCTCCCACCGATGACGAGGGGTCAACAAGAGATGACTTCTATGACGATGAAGACCTCTACTCCGGCTCCGGCTCTGGCTGTAAGTTGTTTGCAACACTAGTAACTACAATGTAAATTTATACCCATTTAGCATAAGAAAGTAGACCTTTTTAGACTGAAAAACTACTTGGACAATTAGTGAAACATATTCAGTTTTATACCCATT
The DNA here is from genome assembly GCA_019594935.1 of Periophthalmus modestus. NCBI lineage: Eukaryota > Metazoa > Chordata > Actinopteri > Gobiiformes > Gobiidae > Periophthalmus > Periophthalmus modestus. Next base: position 25,503,801 of record JAIEZT010001318.1, read on the forward strand.
TATTCACAACATGTTATAACTTGCTAAACTTCCTAAACTCACTGTTATAATTTCATCTCAAAGCAACGATTGCAGTTAGTTGGTATCTAAGGTAAATATGTCCATGTATAAAAGACAGTTATTTTTTATTATTATTGAGGGATATTAGTTGGATACTGCCATCAAATCCTAGTTCCAAAACCTGAAATATGGTCAACAAAAACAATCAAATTTTCCAATTCAATGACGCTTCAATATCCTCCTTTTTTCTTATTTGTCGTAAATATTTACGAGGAGCACACCACCACATGCTCTTATTCTTCTAAACCTGACAGCTGCTAGGTCTCAATCAGATGACCTCTGACCCCTCGTCCTGGCTGCCCTTGAATCGTGAATACACTATTCATTGGTGTAGCTAGCTCAGTCTGTGCACAATACAAACTGCCAGCTGGCTTGACAGACAGGTTTTGATACGGATTTATGGAAACACCTTTAAACACAGACGCGCCCTTGCATACAGCCAACGCTCCGGTCTCCCCCAGATCTTATTTACTTTAATCAGATTATGGTCCACTGCAGATTAGCCTGTCACAAGCACGCCAACAGTTGTGGATGCCTATATTCTTTTGTTTGTCTGCTTGTGTAGGAATTAGTGACTGAGCCAAATGCCTTTGGTTTACTTTAGGTTGATTTTTCAGATATGACTGCAGACGAACTCTTCTCCTTATTTCCTTATTGGGCATGACTCATTGAGGGCTGCCCCGAGTTCAGACAGCACGATGGCTGAAAATAAATTACAATTCAGATCAGGCGAGTGCAGCAGAGGCACCCCCTGTGGATGAACAGCAGCCTGGCAAATGCTTTATCTCACACTGAGATACTGAGCCCCAAATCTGAGAGAGGCTGGTTTTGAACCCACACCAACGTGCTTTTTCTGATACATCCTGTTTCCGTAGCTTGCCATTTTGTGAAGTCTGAGTTGCTTCGACAAAAGATTGTGTTGTTGGACTCCATATTTTTCTACATCCTCGCCAGCTTTTCTGTCAGTCCTCCTCCCTATGTGCCTGTAAATTTAATTTGTTCCTCTTTCAACTCGCAGAGCTTTACCGCTATAACGAAATGAAAGGTGGTATAATAGTATTACAAGATTTAAGAAAAAAAAGAATTACTCAGCAGCATTGGCTTCTCTTCTCACTGATGCTCTGGTTGTGCCTCTTTCCCACTCATCCTTATAACCTTTCCAAGAGACTGCAAATCAGGAAACGCACAGATTTTCCACTTTCAATTTAGTCTCCTTAAAATCCCCCTAAGTGTGACCGTTTATGGGGAGAGATAATCTCAGTGTAGTTTAATGAGCCGATTTCAAGTGTAAAACTGCAACATGGTTAATAAGGCCACAAATATTTTTATAGTATATGCTTATTTACATACCATTAACTTGAACTCTAACTTCCTGACTACATCAGAATTTGGCTGTCATTGCAATTGTGATGGAACATTTTGTCCCATTAGATTAGATTACACCATGCTCAGGACATAATATATCATTATTATGTTTCCCTAATCTGTCTTATTCAGGGTTATACAGTCTTCCTGTTGTAATGACTGCAAATGTGAGACCAGTGATTATGTTTGTTTTCAATGAAGAAATGCCTCTCTTGCAGTTCCTGAGATCAGTGTACGGCCGACCTCCGTGAGCGTGTCCTTCACAACAGAAGAGACCCTCATCCTCTCCACCACGCAGGCCACGAGCCCCGCCCCCTCCGCCTCCCCCGCCGCAGAGCCCAGTCCAAACCCAGACCCCACCATCATCAGCACAACGATGCTGCCCACAACGGAGGCCGACGGGGAGAGCGGTGCATTCTGGGAGGTGGAGAAGGAACGCGAGCTGGAGAAGGAGAAGGAGCGACAGAGAGAGCTGGAACGCCAAGCTGAACGGGAACGTGAGAGGGAACGTGAGCGAGAACGTGTTCGTGAGCTGGAGAGAGAGAGGGAGAGAGAGCGAGAAAGAGAGTTGGAGAGACAGAGGGAGAGAGAAAAAGAGCGAGAGCTGGAGCGCATCCGGGCCGCTGCCGCTGCCCAGACCACAGCCGCACCCATCGTGACCACCAACCCGGCCACCAGCACTGCCGAGAGCCCCTCACCCTCTGCTGGAGCGGAGGACCTGAGCCCCATAGAGGAAGAGGATGATGATGTTTACCTGTCCCCCGAGCCCACGTCGCCATATGTAGGATTTAACACAGAATTCGCCACAGACGACCTAACCACGACAGCTGCGGCTACACCCGAGCCCACCACTACAGCACCAGTCACCACTGCACCCACCACCACAGTCCGGACCAAGGTGCCCTTCAGACCCAGGGTTCCCATGACAACGGGAACCACCCAGGCTTCACCCACAACCAGAACGCAGCAGCCCACAACAGCACAGGTGAATGCTATAACAAAGCAAGTAACACAACTATATGAAGATACAGGTATGACAGGTGTTTCTATCGAATATTACAGGCCCACACTAATTAGACAAGTACTGTATATGAATCTACAACAAAAAACAATAATTTGTTTCTTTACTGACCCCAAGTGGCTTAACCAGACATGAGTCAACTGTATGTGTAATCCTTGGAAGATCTCAGTCTGATGCCAGTGTTCAGTCAGAACCGACTAATCACATATGTTTATCTGCACTGTTTGTCGCAATGAAGTGATAAGTAATCCTGAAAAACATCCGGGTAACAGACAATGGTAGAAAGTGTTGCATAAATAATCAGATTATTATGACATGCAGATTATGTGTTCCTTGGTCAGTCATAGCTCAAAAGACAACATTAGGTTTGAGAAAGGTTTAATATCATAATATTTTCATACATGCTGGACAGACAGCCGAAAACAAAATGCTAAAAATTATCTGGGGCTCACATTTTGTCAGTATTTTTCTGTGTTGGTGTTTTGGGGGCATTTCTTGGCCTTTAGTGACAGGAAACCAGAGGCAGAGTGAAGGGATGACAAGGAGCAAACTGGCCCTGGCTATAATTTGAAAACAGGCCTCACTGGCAGCAGAGAATTGACAATAAACAAGGTAAAAATCCAATGACGTGCCATAGAGGACAGCCGGACTGGGAGCAGAGCCAGGGATGTCGTGCTCCAAAGAGTTCCTGAGAGTTTTCTGGATAAACTGTCATTTTGTGGACAGAGTCTGTGTATATCACTGTAGTTTTTATGACCATTATAAAAGAGGAAACCAAAACCTGGTGGTAGAATCCACATTTTTATAATTTTTATTGGATAGCATGACACCACAACTCTTCATATGACATGTAACGGACTCACACTCATGTTTTATGTCACTGTTGTGCCAAAGCAGCACTGCGCATTGTACAGGCCTGGATTTAGACAAGACTATAAATGCTCTGACCACTGGACTTTTTATAGACTTTACTTTTCCTTGGCCCTGTTTTGGAATAGCATAGAGTCTTGCTTTAAAAATAATCGCAGAACTAAACATTGTCATTAAATCACAAAAGTAATGGATTTACCAATAAAAGACTAGCAAAGAAATGGATGAAGGTGACGGCTGCTGTTGTATTACTTTGTATGGCAGGATGCATTCATGAGCATTTGTGGTGTGTAGTCACCTCAAATAGGACTTCCCTGTGGGACCATTGCCATTTGGTCAAAAGGGTTTTATGTAATTGTTTCACAGTATTAACACAATTCCGTAATGTGGTTAGTGTTGTTCAAGTATAACAAGCTGATCTAGAGTTCTAGGCATTTTCCTTTTTGTTGGACCACTTTAATGATGCGCTTAAGTTTGTTTCCACTTCTGTGTGCCATGTTTGTGAAGTTTATACACGTGTTGGACAATATGCAAGTTTCCCTGAAGCAGCACACAGAACCTCATTGTTTTTAAGGCTCTCTTGGTGAGCATATGCCCGGGAAACTCCAGCTTTGGTCAGGATAATTATCAACGTGACCACTCTTTGGAACAAATCTGATTACAACAAATGTAACTTTCCCTGCTATGGGCTTTAATTTTCTTTTTTTCTCTTTTTTTTTAGGATAGCAACAACGAGGTGGGTGTCGCTGGTCCAAGTGGAGATTTTGAGATCCGTGAAGACAACCGCAATGGACTGGGACGAGGGCTACCGATAGAGCCAGATCTGATCGGCAACACTGTGGATGGGGGAAGCTCTGCAGCCCAGTTACCGCAGAAAAACATCTTGGAGAGAAAAGAGGTTTTGATAGGCAAGTACCATTTTCCACATTTACAGCGGTCTCATTTTGTTCTGCTAGACTCCTGCTTCTGTAAGTGTTAAGTTTGATTAATGCTCTTTGTCAACTTAACCACCTCCTAGATCAACAGATTATTTCACCCCGTTGCCTCCTGTATTCTTTCCCTTGCTTTACACGTGCTCTGTAGATGAACTTGTATTACCTTGCGTCCACAAAGGGCACATTTATCACCGTAAGCGAATGCGCTGCCTAGAGCTTTTTGACCCACTGAGAACCAGCAATCCTGGCGCTGCATTATCCAACCAGCCCTCCCCTCCGCTTTCCCCTCCTGCTTTTTCTCATCATTCTCCCTCTAGCCTAATCCAATCCCTTTTCAAGTGGCCTGGCTCCTTGTCCCGAAGAGCTGTAGTGGAAAGTGAAGGGGCTGACCTGACTGGCTCTCTGTCTCTGCTTCAGCTGTTCTGATTGGAGGACTGCTGGCTGTGGTTTTCGCCGATTTCTTGGTCATTGGTAAAGAGCAGGAGGCAACAGCGTTTAGACTAGAGTGTGCCTGTGATAGATGTAGATGTTCATTATTTGTGGTAGGCATAAGCACAGGGCAATTACTCCCTGATTGCACAGTGAAAGTTGCATTGCCCTGTAATGCAACCTTGCAAATTAGCCACAATACATGTTCCAGAGCTTGGAAATGTACTCGTTTCTCTTGATTATTTCCCCACTTAATTTTTTTTACATTTTTCTTGTGAAATATGACTTGCTAATTTTTTTACATACTGTTAACCGACGTTACGACCGTATGGGTTTTTTTTTAGGGGTGATGTGTTTGGTTGATGTAGTTTGTTTAGTTAAATCTAGAATAATAAAGGCCAAACCACTTTGATTTGATAATTCTATGTAAATAATAATAATAATAATCTGCTAATAACTACAGTTTAATATGATATAGCCTTCACTCTTTCATCCAATCCAAGCAATGTACTATTTTCTTCAGTCTAGTTATTGTAGTTCTCTGATTAATTGAGTCCATTCACTGTATCAACATTGATTAAAAAGATGAATAATTACCTTGCTCAATAATCAAAATGCAAATTGGTCTGGCTTCAATAGTTGCTTGTAAACAATATAAACAATGCTATGTCTGTCACTTTGAAGATGCATTGAGTCATTAAGTGTATTTTCCTCTTTCCTGCAGCTGTGATTGTTGGCGGTGTGGTGGGAGCACTCTTCGCCGCCTTCCTGGTGATGCTGCTGGTCTACAGGATGAAGAAGAAGGACGAGGGCAGTTACACTCTGGAGGAACCCAAACAGGCCACAGTGACCTACCAGAAACCAGACAAGCAGGAGGAGTTTTATGCATAAGACTCGTTCCCCTAGAGGCCAGAGAGACACCCACACACAGATGGACCCAGAGAGATTTAGAGAAGGAACCTCTGCGCCCTGTCCTACTCCTCCGGCTGCGTCCTGTCATCACCGTCAACACACTTGTGAGCGCCTTTCTCTCTACGGACTTGGGACTTTCTTTTCAATGAAAACACAAAAGAGGACAAAAAAAGAACAAAAAAAATCAAAATATATTCTGAAAAAATCCCACATACACACCAGATGTTTTTAAAGTAAATGTTGTTATTAATATTCGACAGATACTTGTTCTGTATGTAATGATATGATTATTTTGTACAAAAAGGACAAAACAAAACACAAGCTCTTAACCTGTGTTTCCAGCACAAAAAGTTCCTCTTCTGTTTTTATGGAGCGAATGAACAAATGAAAGGGGTCGAGGGAGCGCAGACACAATGGGTACAAAGAGGTGGCAGTGGTCTCAGCGCAGCCCCTCACCCCAAACACATGGAGCGTCTGGTTGGCCGCACACAGCCCGGGGTCAAAGGTTAGAGGAAAGGTCTCTTTGTGCCTTCCGTCTCTGGTGCTCAAACACATGCATACTCGCATCCATACAGCCACATTAAGCTACACGTGCACACGCTTACACGTGCACACGCCCACATACACTCACTTATGTCAGCTCGAAGGTGGCTCCGACCTCTCGCTTTGTGCTCGGCCAACCAGAAAATAGTGCTCAGACGCAGCGTGCTTCTCCATGTCGAGGAGCTGCCGTGGAAACACTGTATGTCACAGAAGGCTGGCGACCCGTCTGCTCCTCTTAGCTGTTTAAAGACTAGTTACAGATAGTAATAATAATCAATAATATATCAGTGTCTGGGCTGGATGGTGAGTAATAAAATTAATAATGCCGTGATAATAATAAGTAAACCGGAGGACGTGTATTTAGCAGTTTTAAAAGGTTTATATGTAAATAACAGCATCTCACTAATCATCTGCATGACCATTCAGAGTTTTATTCATCATATTGGCCATCACAGGGCTGTGCTCTCGCCAGCAAAGTTGCACACACCACATGCCACACTGCTACACAACAGACATATAACTGCTCTGCATTCAGACACACACACATCAAACCTTGTTGTGATGTTTTCACTTGTGAAGCGAGAGAAATCAGGTGGTTTTTCAGTATGTCATTGGTATTGTAGTTAGTTTCTGGTTGGTTTAACGTTTGGTCTGTTTGTGTAAAAAGCACAACTGCACATCTGTCATCACAGCTCTGACTCCTCCCGCTCTGCATGCCTCACCTTCATCTTCTGCCATTGGCTCTGTTCAGGAAAGGGAGGGGCTCAATTGAACGTGTGTGGGGCAAAACTCTAAACTGCAAGTGACTTCCTAGTGCTCTCATCCATGGTCTGCTGTACAGCAATCATATCATAACTTTTGGCCATAAAGTTATGACAAGTTTAAAGACCTTGAGTTTGAACCTGTGGGGTCACTTCACCTGCTGTGGGCTCTTATGGGGAGGGAACAGGGAATCTGGGCTTGGTTTTTGAAACTTTGGGAGTTGTGCTTTATCTAAGAGATTGTAACAATAACCACACCAGTACGACTGGGCTAGTAGCTTCTATTATACTCAGTACTGTAGATCAAAAATGCATGGGAGTCAAAACTATACTAGTCTGGGTGTGTGTGGATGTCAGTGTGCATTTTGTGAACTCCAAAACAAACCAGGGGTGGGGTCAAAGTTCGAATGTACTGTGGTGGAGAGTGCGGTCACCTTTGTCCAGCAGCCACCGCGTTCCTCCACTGAGCGGTAACACGCCTCTGCCACTGTTGTGTGTGTGCGAGCTTCACCTTGATATTTCACAGCAGACTCTTGTGTACACTGGCCTGTCGTTGACGCGTGTTTGCTCAGTTCACTGCTGAATGTGGGCCGGACGCTCTCACACTGACTGTGTCTTCACTGTCTGTCTCAGTTTGTTAGTCTCCGCAGTGGGACACAGACGCCACGCCACGCCACTTTTTCACGGGGCAGGAATGATCTTAACATGTACTGTCTTTTCTAAAGTCAATGTATGTTTGTACTCATCTTTAAGCCTGCGTAGCCAAATAAGACAGGGGTATGAGTGAGGGAGAATGGACTGTGAGTAGCTATGCATGTGTGAGTTCGTGTGTATGTTTTGTGTCGAGCCTTATTGGCGGCACTACTCTGTTTGCTGTTCCCATTCCTGTTTTTATACATTTGCATTTTTTTAAGGCTGAGTTTCTGTCATTGGCTGAGTGAGCGAAGAGGGCAGATCCTCCAAGCCACCGACATGTCACTAATCTGCCACTCTGTTCAAATAAAAAACCTGAACTGGGTAAATCTCGTCTTTGTATTCATTCAGATCCATCTATAGGTAACCAAGACACAGACAAATGTCTCAAAGGCCTCAGTTTCTCACCACAATACTTTGAGGAAAGAATCTCATTTTTACTGAAGTAAAGGTAAGACATACCTTTATACAAGCCTAAGAAAAAAATGAAAAGATTTACAGTACAATAAGATTTTTAAGGGACACCTGGCTATAGGAGCAGGAAGCATGCACCAGTTTTATAACAATTTTTATTAAATGTTTGAGGAATGAGAGGACAAGATCAAGTTTATTTAGTTTACCTCAACATTTTTTTCTGTTGATTTTGAAACTTGCAATAACAATTTTGTCACTCGGTTGGTAGAGTGTTTGGCCACTGATCTGAAGGTTGGAGGTTCGAAACCCGCTCTCGACATAAACATCTTTGGTAGAGCAGTCAAATCCACTGACTCGCAGGTTGGCGGTGCGATTCCAGCTCCCACAGATGAATACTACTGTAGTGTTTCAGTGTCTGTATTCACTGGTGTGTGGTATGAGTGGTTCCTTGATGTAAAGCGCTTTGAATGCCTTGAAGGTGAAAAAGCACTATATAAAAATGTAACCATTTACCAGAAGAGAATATGCAAAATGATGAATAAAAGCTATGGTATCAAAATTGGTATATAGCACCTCTGTGTGCTTGACACTGACACCACTCCTCTTCAATAACAATATTTCGCTTATAAGATTCCAGTCCTTTTCAGAGATCTTGAATGCTGTCTGCGTTTGAACATGGCCCTAAATGGCGTAGGCTGATGATAAAGTAACCTCTGCCCATGCTCACAGTGAAAATACACTTTAGTAAGACATTTGAAATACCTCTCAGACTGGCGCAAAGTCTCGCCCTGGCGTTATCACACACCAACATTAGCTTGGCCTACATACCATTACTGACCCACTGACATCAGCCGCAACCCTGTGCACCTCAATACGAAATACACTGACGCAGCTATTGTATATGATCCAGGCTATTTACTCTGAGTGAACTCTGAAGGTCCTAAGAGGAAAGGAGGGAGGAGTTGTTTCTATACTTGCATCAGGAATGATTAGACCAGCCATCCACTGAGATTTGTGAGAACATGGGGAGGAGGGAGAGTGTCTAAAAGGGTCTCCAGTTTACATTTCTGGTATCAAATTGTTACAGAACAAGGTCAGTTGATGAAGAGATGCAAACACTACTGTTGTAATGAAAACAACAGCTTCATAGTGCTTAGTGCAAAAGGCTGCTGATATGATATATGGCATTATATGGCTCACACATGGGGAAAGATTTGTGATTTGTGAGCCTTCTTTCACATGGGAGGGGTAAGACAGTAAAAGCATTGTAGCTGAGAGAGAGGTAGACAGATGCTGGGTGAAGGTGCTGTGTGGTCACTCAGTAGTACCCCATCTGCTGGGAGCAACAAGAACAACTGCAACTGTTAGCAAGGACATTGGTCACACCTGGCATTTTCACAACAGACTGGCTATTTGGCAGTGGGGAATAGAGGTAGGCCTACATGGTTCAATGCCAATTTAGAATTTATATGATCACTCAGGGCAGTCGCTGTATATAGCTATTAAGTGTGGCCTTGGGAGCAATCTAGTTACTTCTCAAGGACTTGTTCTTTCCTTCAAATAAAATGGCTATAAATTATATGTTGGCTATAAGTCCAAGTATTTGTAGGCCTGTGGTTTTTTCATAAACAAGATAGTTGCCAAAGTTCTGCACATAATAGCAATATATATCCTAAATCTATGTAACTTTTAAAAGAAAACATACTTTGTTAATCAGCAAGCTATGTATTTACTTAAAAGCACACGTTTTCAGACTACTACAGGGTTAATTACCAATAATGTTAGCAGAGCATAGCCTACACACCCACACACAGCTCATTAAAGGTCCTATATTATGCAAAATGGACTCTTGTGAGCTTTAAGCCATGTTGTCTCCTCATCAAAAACATACCTGGACTTGTGTTGTTGGGTTTTTTGTTGTTTTTTTTTTTTTTCTCACACATGTTTAAATAATCCTACAATATTAGTCTCTAATACATCTCTTTAGAACAGGACACTGGCATGTCCAGGACTGAAATTATCCAGATGATCCTAGTGAAGGCATGTGGAGTTTGAAAGAAGAACTCAGGGTTTGTGTCATAAACATGCGCAAATGATGAGGAAACAACATTTTAACATACATCAGAACATAGTATCATGTGGACCCTTTAAACTGCTAACTGTAATTAAAAATACATTGAGATGAAAACTACACTTCACTGTATATTCTTTCATAAAGTGGACCTAAAGATGAATAAATGTCCTATTGACACTTGGCACACTATCTGCACTAAACTGGACACTTTATAATACAGGTCACCTTAATAAGCCATGTTTGCACTGTTGTTCTGATGTAGTTGTTTATAAATATATATACACCTCTACACTATTTTATTTTTAAGCATATAACTTTTATATTATTATTATCCAGTGTTTTATGTTGCACTTTATCACCAAAGAAAGTTCCTAGTTTGTGAGCTGTGTTCACTTACAATGGCCATAAAATTCTTCTGATCCTGACTCTGGTTCCTGGGCTCTCTTGGCCCTGGCTGGACCTGTGGCGCTCGCTGATTGGCTGAAGCCTTCACGCGATAATTCTCGGTCACGCAGGGAGTCAGGTAATCAATCAATCAGGCCTATTAGCCTCGCGCCCAGGAGCCATCAGCCTCGCGACCTGCACCGCTTAATTGATTATTAGTTTAGACTTTATTGGTTTGACTGAAGCTGAGCCGAAATGGACGAAAACTGTGACGTATCTGAGAATTTTGGTAAGGATACAAATTTTTATTGCAACATTGCCAGAGCACAGTGAAGTCCTGAGTCATGTTGTAAAACTTTGAACAACTTCGTAAAAGTCTTGCACTGGAGTCACATATTGATCTACAGCAGTCCCCTCACTGAAAAACTTAAATCAGCTTTAAAGTTTGTCATTAACATTCTTGACCCAGTGTTTGTAGATAGGAGCAGGCGCTAGTTTAGCCGCAGCTACAGGGCCGTAATTAACAGTCAGCTGAGGTGCGCCACAGCTGGGACACTCATTAAGAGAGAGCGGGGGCTACTCCTCCAGAGGGTGGCGTTTATCAGGGAAATATCCACCTCCAGGTCCTCCAGTGAAATGTGCATCAAGCAAATGACATCACCGGCCCATGTCTCGCCCTATAGGCATTTGTTCAAAGTAATTAGTGTTTTGGCAGCTTTCTAAGAGGCAAAGATAAATTAATTGTATGCAACATTATGACCTATAACAAACCCCTAGACTTCTGCTTTTGAAGAGGTTCTTAATTGTCTTCACACCAAATAAACCCTTATGGTAGCATTTTCTCAATCTTGAGGTCCTGATTATTGTATCAAACCTGAAAACTTTTCTTTTTGCAGACTGTCCAAGCCTTTTATGTGAAGAACAGGAAGATTTGGAACAAAGCGATGACCAACCTGCGGACAGGAAAAGGGAGGAGGAGGATGGGGGAGAGCAGCTCTTTAATCAGATAAATAGAGAACAAACTGAGCACAATGAACAAACAGGAAATGGTGAAAATAATGAAGAGGAACCAGACCGAGCTGAACTGGAGGCTGTGGCAGGAGTAGAGGAGGAGGCTGGGTCTGCAGGTGGAGCAGATAAAGACAGTAATAACAATGAATCTGCCATTGAAAAAATGGAGGATAAAGAAACTTGTGATGACAAAGATGAGCAGAAAAGGGGCAGGAAGAGGCGGAGCAAAAAAAACGAGCGTTCAAGATGTAAAAAAAGTTGTAAAGTTGTTGATGACAAAGAGCTGACCGAAAACCCAGCTCAGGAACTTGACAAATGCCCAGCGGACCCCTCATTGGAGCCCACTGTTGGGCTTATGAACAGCAGTGAGTTGGCTGATCCCATATACCTGGGATGTGGAACATCGGGGGTGTACTGCCCCTCTGTCCCCTTGGCTCTTTACTCCTCACAACCTCCGGTTCAAATCCAGCCTGTGCCTCCAGCACCCCAGGGCACCAAACGACCCCATAGTCCCTATCTACATAGTTTACCAAAGACTACCCCCCAGCCTCTTGAGGTCAGATTACTTGCATGACATGCTCATAACATTTACCTGCTTTTAAGTTGGTATCATTTGTAAATTAATAAACTCATGACAGATGGCGATAACTCAAGTCTATTCAACAAGACGCTCAATACGTTACTGTACGAGGGGCCGCGGGCGATCCCTTAGCTATGCAGTGATGCCAGGACTAGAAAACATTGACAACTGCCTTCTGCCACCTGCCCCAAAGAAGAAGACTCGCACTCTCTATAGTATAGGTAAGAAAAACTATAGGTTGACAAAGTTCTCTAAAAATGTGCATTCAGTTTGATTCAACATGTACATATGTCTGCATCATGTCAGATCAGTTAGAGCACTTGGAGTCCCTGTTTCAGGAAGACCACTACCCCGACGCAGAGAAGAGGAAAGCCATTGCTGCTTCAGTTGGGGTGACACCACAGAGAATAATGGTGAGAAACATACAGACAACATGTCAGCGTATAGTACAGGACCAGAAAATTACTTAACTACTCACATATGATGTCTTTAGATATTGGACTTAATAGTCTAACATATTGACAAACGACTTCAATGAGAAAGATTTCAACTCATGTACCAAGGACCTCTTGGGCTTTTAAATAACACTCTACTCATGTAATTTCTTGTATTATACCATTTAATTTAACTCCTCCACATTTTTGTCCAGGTTTGGTTTCAGAACCGCAGAGCAAAGTGGAGAAAAGTGGGGCGTTCAATCAGTGCAAAGGCTGAGCAGAAGGCGAGCTGTGCTGGACCTCACAGCAACCTCCCACAGGCTCAAGTGACCCCTGCTCTGCTCAGTTTGCCTCTCAACAAGTCAGTTATCTGTGAGATAGTTTTATGATGCTGACCTGATCTCACCCATGTTCCTCCCTTTACGCAGACCACCATCTTTTTCTGGTCACTTTGCCACAAAACTGTCTCAGATTGCACCCACAGCGCCGACGTTCCCTCCTTTGTACAGCAACCTCTCAACCAGTCCAGGTGAAAAAATGCAGCCACCAAGCAATGTGCCACACATTTGAAGGATCTTAAACATTTATAAATCTGATTTAATATTTAAACCTGCCCATTGGTTGGAATAATTCAATTTCTACAGACAATCACAAACATCTTTTGTGTAGGATAATCATTTATCCAAAATTGCAATATGGACTATGTTTTGCCAGTTTCCTTAAAAGAAGGTGTTCTTGGCAGATCCAATGGCTTGCATAACGACACAGTATAAATCCTTGGAGACTGAGCCGTCCTTTAATCTTTTATCTGTGTTAATCTGCAGGTCAGTCCAGAGTCCGAGATGGAGAGCAGCTCCAGCTTTCATCTCAGGGGGGGTTTGCGGAGTACCACCCGCGCCCAATGCATAGCCCCCCTCCCATACGCCGAGCCAACCTGCCTCTGTTCACCACAGCCTATAACCCTGCCAACCCAAACCCTTCACTCCTTAACACGCTGGCCCACACCCCACCTCTGTTTCTGGATGCTCTAGAGGCGGGCTCCTCCCTGCCACACCATGACACGCAGCCTCTGCAGACGGACACCAGGTCAGGTCCACTCACTGGGGACTGTGACTGGAATGCAAGCAGATAATCTGGACAGGGACAGGGAGAACAAGCACTGACAGGAGAGAGACAGCAGGGATATGCGCTCACATGAGCTGGAACTCTGTGAAGTACTCATGATGAAGAGCGAGAATCAATTTTAACATTCAGAGCATGCACAGACCTGTGCAGATCAGTAATTACTAAATGCTGAAATATTTTATATGGCCTACTTAGAAACTGAATCTGATGCTTTCTCAAAGCACAGTTGGTCATAGATTATCGGACCAAAACTTGTAAACTTAATAAACGATAATTGTAATAAATAAGTGCTGTTGTAGTAAATCATGAACACACAAAAATCTGTTATTATTAAATCATAAACATTGAACGGTCAAAGTTTAAAGGTGGTTAATCTCTCTTTGCTTCACTTGTAGCTCTCTGTTTGATTTTGGGGAGAAACTGGATTACCTGAGCTCAGCGCAGCAGAACAACCTCCTGTACCAGTTGCAGACATCCTATCCCAGCTCTCAGCCCCAGCCCTGTGTGTCTTACCTCACCCCTTCCCCTTACCTCACACCTAATCCTCCAGATTCCAACCCCTCGTCCTACCTGACCTTTGGCCCCGGCGGCGGCTCCACTGGTGTGGTGACCTATTCGACTGGAGGCCACGCCTTCTTCCAGTCCCAGAGCACAGGACAAGTGCTGCTCCAGTCCACTGGCCCTCACGGTGAGTTAGGACTAGTGTCATTAGATCATATTAATGATTGCTATGTTAAATGCTCTGTTATTATATCCTTAGTTCTGTTTGAACCTCTGAAGACTTGCCTGCAAGTAATCCTGGATACATGCACATACAGATGACTACAATAACATAGTTATAGCATTGAGCTTGAGGTCCTACATCTCTGCTCTCTCCACTGCTTTGTTAACATTGGTTTGCTTTCACAGGTGGGATCACTGCCTATCAGTCGTACCCCTGGGGGAACATGTACAGCCAGGCCTCTCTGCACCAGCGGCCTCAGTGTCCCCCGTCGTATCCCCCTCCTCGAGACCTCCAGGTGGCCCCTTCTGGCACCGCCCCTCCCTCTGTCTTCTTCACCATTGACCAGCACTCCTCACACACACAGATCCACTCCAACAGCAGCACTACTTTGCCGCCTGTGTCCACGCTCAGACCCCCCAGACTCAGAGCAGAAATCACTCCAACCAAAGCTGCTTCACTGCTGCCTGGTCAGGTCAGCCCTACCTCTCCACAAAGCCCTCCAGTGCCCCCTTGTGTCAAGATAGAGTATGACAGTCCTCGGGAAATCCACAGCCATTTCCACTGTGACTTTTCCCCAATACATTTTTGACTGCATGTGTGAGTTTAAATTATACTGTTTGTGTGAAAAGAATTCATAGGTTATTCAATACTAGTTCTGTAAGATTCTAATTTCTGTCTTAAATGTTTTCCAGTTTGACAAAAATATTAATGGGAAAAAAGCATGGCTGGCCTTTAATAAACATGCACTGCTCGGTGGACATCTTTAATTCTATTTTTGCCGTTTGAAGTTGGTTGTCATATGCTGCATCTTTCAGTAGAGGGCACTGTAATTGCTTCTGAATTCACCATGTGCAAAGATCTGACACTTTCCTGGACATGCCTCCATCATGGCCAGAAGGGGGATATGAGCAGGCGCTAATCTGATGAAAACGAATACAGACACTTGTTACAACAGTGGAAGTGTCCTATTTGAGGAAAGACACAGCCTAAATCCTAATCTTTATTGCCATCTGCTGTGTTCACACACGGTGCACTCTCTGCTCTGTTTGTTCATCACATCACCCTCATGTGCTCAAGGCAGTGTTTATAAATAACATTTTGGATTTCAGCCTCATTCTTAAGTTTTGGTGAGAGAGTTCAGAAAGTTTAAAACATTTAGTTCATATTCTTCCTTGGTTCTTTTTCTATGTTCAGTTTAATGATATGGGAGTGTTGGCCCAGGATATGGAGTATTGTCGTGATGTGCTGTTGCTATGGGACAAGGTGATGGTGGGATGTGGCGGGTGTGGGGAGAGAGAGGTGGGCGGGGGGCAGATGGGATGAAGGAGGAGTGTGTTTGTGGCACCACGAGAACGGCTGGTTATGTAACGGCTCTATTTGGGTTTTTAATGAACCTCTCTCTTCTGCTCATTGGCTACTGAGCTGTTACTGTTGGCAGGACCTGTGTAGTGTAAATACATGCACTGAAGCTCGTAATATGCAGAACTATTTCAGATTAGTTCTAAAAAATGTTCCCTACCCCTGCAAATCCTGGACCATAACCTAGTCAAGAGAAGAGCTTGGTTTGGCTGGTTACATGTGGCTTTGTCATAACTGGCATCAAATGTCTATATGGTGCGAGTGACTAATCACATGGCTGACCAGTGTCCTGTAGGTTTAAGTCTGTAATTATTTTTTCCTGTAATTATTTTTTCCAGGCCTGTCTTGTGAACAGAGGCGCTCAGACTCCATGTGCCAGGGCAGGTATAGGATTCACCAGTCCCACTCTCTCAATATTTACCCAGTATTCTTTTAAAAAAGGCAACTTGTTTGAGCTTTCGTGGATGTGGTCTTAACGTAGTCCTCCCAAAGCCAATGTTGGTGCACACAACAGTTGTGCTGCTCCATTGGGGATGGCTGGATACTGTGAACTGAAGGGGTTTGTTGATTTAACAGACTGAAACTAATAGTGTTTGTTTTTGAAGAAGCCAGAATATGGTTTCAAGATCCTCGACATGTTTACTGCAAAACCATTAAGTTGTTGATTTTCAGATGTGTTATTTGGTTAGTTTGTTTAAAAAACATGTGTTACAAATACAGGAATAAGGGAACAGATAATATTTGAGGTAAATTGACATGCCTTTTCAGAAGTGAAAAAAGCACAGATTGATGGAGACCGATCATAGCTGTTTGCTCATGGGGGCTGGCACATCTATTGTGGGACATGAGTCTATATTCAGCCTTAAACACTGAATTTGCCTTTACTGGAACTGTTTTTTTTTCAGGCTTTTGGTAAATACACTATATTTTGTGTTCATATTTTTATAATTCAGACTTACAATATGAATGAGTCATTTTACATTCAGTTTGTTGATTTGATGCCTCAATGTGGAAAAGACTAGATTTGTCTTAGTTATGTTTTGATAATCCTAAAAATGACAGATTAAATATTACAGCATTTTAGTTTAGTCCAACTGCCTGTTTGTGGTTGTGTTGTGCTTGAGCAAAAATGAAAAGTTTGTTTCTTCATTGAAATACCTAATTTTCTTTAGTTTATGATTAGGAAATATGCAAAGCATCCTCTTCCACAGTTATGAAACTGAGGTCCACTGGATGCAGGTATGTTTGTTTTTGTGAGGCTGCTCAGTAGACATGTTACATAAGTTTGTGTGATTTGTGTAGTAGAACTTTGCATATTTACACAAATATGTGTGTGTGTGTTGTCATGTGCCATAGACGAAAGGCCCATAGCCCAAATGCAGCGCTGTCCAGGAATAACAGCTAAACCTTTCATGTCCGAGGCCATCACACACGTGCCCTGTTGACTTTGCCACATGTCTTTTTAGTAGAAACTGTGTCTTGTTAGTTACAGTGCAGCCACACTCTAACTGCTCTTTTCCTGCAGACTGCCTCTGAATTGCGGCCTGTTCGCTGGTGTGTGATGGAGGTGTGTGAGGGGTCCAGAGGAATGCGGGCGGGGCCGGGCAGAGGGATGCTGAGGGAAAAGAGCACCTCTGTTTTGGACGGACATGGATTCAGAGGATTGTGTGTGTGTCTGTGTGTGCGTGTGCATATGATGATGATGATGATGATATTGATGAAAGTGTATTTGCTCCACTGGGGCCAACGGCTGACCTAACTTTTCTGATGAGGCTATGGGGAAATCTGTGTGAGGAGTGCAATAGAGAATTAGATTCAGTTCTGGTTTTCTATTACTACTTTAGTATTCATCACCATCAAGGTATATTGACCAATATGTTTAACTAGTATGTGAAAGTGAAGTGACTTTTGAATGACTATATCATGTAAAATTACTGTTCAAGTTGAGACTGAACTCATTTGAACTAGGAGGACCAGTCCATAGTAAAGTGTGCTTATGCAGAATATCCCAGCATGCCGAGAGGTGGAACACTGTGGGCTGTGTTTGGTGACTCTATGTTACTTCCGCACCATAAATGTGTGTTTGCTGTACCAAGGAACAGGGAGAAAAGAGGAATTCATATTGGTGTTTATTTGAGCTTTGGCCAAATCCAACTTGGGGCAACTGCACCACTGCACCAAACCCCAGCTGCTCCTGTACCTCCCGACACACATACTGTATGGGCCGCAGCACACATACCTGCCCATATCAAGGTGTTTGTGTTTCCCTGCCCACCGTAAGGTCCTCCCAAAGCAGGTATTTCCCCTCCATGCCCACACACACACACACACCTACGGGGTGTACACAGGGGGGCGTTTGAGGGCTGACTGTAAAGAAGCCGCATTGATAACCCTCAGCTCACAGTAGCTCAGTCTCACTCTGTGGCAGTCCCCATCACAGCAGCTGCCTCTGCCCTGACTCCAGAGCTCTTGTCCAGGCATCGCCACCATGACTGTGACCCCGCTTCTCTTGCTGCTGCTGGGCCTTATAGGCGCACACGCCACTATCGACCAGCGCACAGCCGCAGCTATGGGTAAGTACCCCAGCCTCTTCATCTTATCTTGTGAAAAGACCGTCTACCCAGACTCTCATGCTGTGAGTCATAACAGTCTTTTGTATATATATATTTTTTGTTTAACAGTAATAATAGAATTAATTTAAAACAGGTTTTGAATTGCAAAAGGTTTAAAGCTGTGACAACAAATTCAATATCAACATTGTTGTAAAATGTCTTGCCAAAACATCAGGTAATGTAGGGGACAAAGTAAGTTGCAAAATATTTTCAAATGCATACACCCATAAATGAATGTATAAGTTTAATGTTACTGGTTATTTAAGTATTATTAAAAAAAACAACATACAACAACAAACATAACATTTATGTTATGTTTAAACTGAATTACTGAAGTAATGTCACATTTTCTCTGGTCCTGTGTAAACCTTCATGGCCAGTAACATCCACAGGAAATCATTCATCCCCACAGCAACAACCACCCGAAATATACTGTTTTATAGTACTGTTTTATTTTAAAAATTAGATTTTTTTTTATGGAATGTGGTTGTTTATTATGAAACAGACCAATACATTATATTATAAAATATCTCATGTATATTTTAATTAATTTAAAAGTATATATTTTATTTAGTTGGATTGCAAGTTGTGCTAAGTTCAACTCTTATTAGTGCCTTTGCACAAGAATACATTTTTTTAATTGTAATTTGATATCTTGTTCATATTTTCTGGCTAATTTCCCTTCACATCTCCAGTGATCCAGACTCCACCCCTGGTACATTTGTGCATCCTGTTTTTGGCTCTCCTCCCTGTGTAACCTAAACCTCACCAGCCGCTCTTAAGTGCCTCTTTCATGCTACGCTCCTCCCTCCCCTTTTCCTTTACATTTTGTATGTGCTCCTTCTGTACCTCAGACCTAGACTAAAATACTGTCCCATTCATTGAAGATTTTTTTTTCTGACAGCTGCAGTACATCCAGAATGCTGCTGCCTTGGTCCTGACTAGAACCATGACCTAGCGCTAAAATACAACTCTGACATGTCGGTGTACTCTGAGAACCTCAGGGACCGGCCTCCTGCTGGTGCCCAGAGTCAGGACTAAACATGGGGAGTCAGCCTTTTAGTTTTATGCAGCTAAAATCTGGACCAGTCTTCCTGAAGATGTGAGACAGGCCTCTACTTTGACAATGTTTAAATCCAGGCTCAAAATGATTCTGTGTAACTGTGCATATGACTCTACACTTTTCTCTTTTAATGTTAATATTATGATGATATTTATATTTTGATTTTTTTGTATTGTAAATCACTTTGAATTACTTTCTGTACAAATTGCACTATACAAATAAACATGTCTTGCCTTTTTTGTCAAAATGCAGCTGCAGGCTTGTGCAAGACACGTCCCACAGACCTGGTGTTCATCATTGATAGCAGCCGAAGCGTTCGCCCGTCTGAGTTTGAACAAGTCAAGGTCTTTCTGGCGAAGGTCATCGAGGGTCTGGATGTGGGACCTAACGCCACCAGGGTGGGAGTGGTTAACTATGCCAGCCGTGTGAAGAATGAGGTAAAAGGGCGCAACAGTCCTACAGAGAGATGACTGAGTTTGTGTATGACACAAATGAGAGTGTTGTGTTTTCACAGGTATCCTTGAAGACACACAAGACCAAAGCTGGCCTTGTGAAGGCTGTGACCAAGATTGAGCCTCTGTCCACAGGAACCATGACTGGCCTTGCCATCCAGTTTGCTCTCAATGTGGCCTTTAGTGAAGCTGAGGGAGCTCGTAAGTCCAATGAAATCAGCAAGGTCAGACAAGTCCTCACATGTCCCCAGAGAGTTTTTCTCTCAATCTTAACATCTACTCTGACCTTGCTGTAGGTGGCCATCATTGTCACAGATGGACGCCCTCAGGACAATGTCAAGGACATAGCTCAGCGTGCTCGTGACGCAGGCATCGAGATCTTTGCCATTGGGGTGGGCCGTGTGGACATGAGCACTTTGAGGCAGATGGCCAGTGACCCCTTGGACGATCACGTGGACTACGTGGAGAGTTACAGTGTCATTGAGAAGCTCCTCAAGAAGTTCCAGGAAGCCTTCTGTGGTAAGACCAGGTTATTGGAGGAAGACCTGAGGTGGGGCAGGAGTGACTATAATATGCATAGTAAATAAACATCATGAACTGTGTGTATGGTGGCCTCCCTTTTACTGAGAGTAAGGTGTCACAGCCTTCTGTATGAAAGTTGTCTCTCCCATTCGTCCTCTGTCTTATACTAAAACTATTTATAAAATCTCCTGAGGACATTTGGGCAGGAGCAACAACCCATATTGGCTCTTTATTCATTAGTCTCTCCTTAAATCTAAGAGGTGAGAGTGATTTTTCTGTAATTACCAAATCAAAGTGATTTATTAATCCTCTAATTGGATGTGCCCTCTGGCGCTCAGAGGCAGTGGCTCTAACTGCTGCCTGCCACTCACTCTGCAGCAGCTGGGTGTGCTGCAGATGACTGGTCCAAGGGCACACTGCATGTTGGAGGAGTGGGCCTCATGTTCGCAGTAGAAGTACTAAACTAGATATTTTGTTCATACAAGGCTTTTCTACTCTTTTTATCAGTTGTTTTAACGATCCACTGTTATACTGCACAATTAAAATGTATTTTCACTATTGACTTATGTATGGCACATTTGAGTTATAGCAGATGACAGTGGATCATTAAAATCTTTGTTAGATTTTCAAACTGACATAGTTTTATTCTCTCCCTCTAACCCCAAACATCGCCCCCTGCTGGTTATGTGTGGCACCTCCACATTGGTGTGTGCTCTGCATGCACACATAAGCAGTGTCGGACCAGTGTGCCAGTGGAGACCATGACTGTGAGCAGGTATGCATCAGCACTCCAGGATCTTTCAAGTGTGCCTGCAAAGAGGGCTTTACCCTGATGGACGATGGTCGCAGCTGCAGTGGTGAGTGTGCTTGTGCTCCTGTTGTGAATAATGGGTTTTCTCTCAGTATACACATGAGTGTCCATAATGTGACATCAATGTGCTCTATGTCATGTGTGTCTGCAGCTTGCAGTGACGCAGCCACAGATGTGGTGTTCCTGATCGATGGCTCTAAGAGTGTCCGTCCTGAGAACTTTGAACTGGTGAAAAAATGGATTAACCAGATCATTGATAAACTTGATGTTTCTGACAGCAAGGCTCACGTGGCACTGGTGCAATATTCGAGTGCTGTCAAACAGGTGTGTGAGAGTGACAAAATGATCCCTAATTATTGCGACATTTTCTTCTTCAACTGATGTCCTCTGCAGGAGTTTCCCCTGGGACGCTACAACAATAAGAAGGACCTGAAAGATGCTGTGAAGAAGATGGCCTACATGGAGCGGGGAACCATGACTGGACAGGCCCTGCGCTTCATGACTGATTTCAGCTTTACACAGGGAGCTCGGCCCGGGGTCACCAAGGTGGGCATTGTTTTCACTGACGGACGCAGCCAGGATTACATTGGGGATGCAGCCAAAAAAGCTAAGGAGCTTGGTATGTGACACAATATATTAGCTCTTTGTGTGAAAGCAGTCATATTTGAACAGGTGAACTGTCTGTGTTGCAGGTATCAAGATGTATGCTGTTGGAGTGGGAAATGCAGTGGAGGATGAACTCAAGGAAATTGCCTCTGAGCCAATTGGAGAACATTATTTCTACACAGCCGATTTTAAAACAATGACTCAGATTGGCAAAAAGTTGCAGATCAACATCTGTAAAGGTCTGAGAGACGCATTGAGCATAACCATGTGTTTTTCATGTAAAGATGTGATTTTAATTGATCTGTTTTTTTTTGTTCAAACAGAGGAAGACCCTTGTGAATGTGACTCTCTTGTAAAGTTCCAGAAGAAGGTAGAAGATGCTCTACAGGCCCTGACGAAAAAATATATCCTTTACTTCAACAATCAGCAAGTCTATAGCTACAATATTGTGGTATGTGAATGCTTATTCTTGTTGTATTACATTGTGCCTTTGTTGTGGTCTTCCTTGACTAATGCCTCACTAGAGAGTATGTCAAAGAGGATTGCTCTGCTTGAGAACAAGATTGTCTGAGACTTCATACCACCCCTCCCTCACTTTTCTCTCTGTAATATATTGAAATGAGCCTGTCTGTACACCCTGACCTCTGCTATAGCCCGAGCTCTCCCTCCTGTGTGATACCACCTCCTCCAGCCTCGCTCCTGAGACACACAGAGCCCGGTCGTCATGGGGACCACACCTTAGTGAGAGTGTGTGTGTTCCGAAGGTCACTCTCCTCAGCCACGCTGTGTAATTGTTAATAAAAGTCTTCCCTCATAGGGAAACGGTGATGGTACACTAAAGAGCGTTGTTGAAGTTGTTACTATTTGTGCTCACAGAGTTAAGATGTTGAGTGATTCATTGGGTATCCAGTGCTTCTTTAAAAAGGGATCCAAACAACATTGGTTGAAACTGAATGAAGGAATGGCAAGTGAAAATTATTCTATAAATTATATATTATAATTAGGCTGCAATTGTTTTGTGATTAATAAAAGATTGTATAGAACAGTAGGCTATGTTTTCTGCATAAAATATAAGTTTGACTGATGCATGGAAACCCATGGGAAAAAAACTTTGTTCTAAATAATTGTACATCAGTAAGTCATTAATATTGTTACAAAAATGTAGCCTATTTTACACCAGTCTTGCAAACTGTATAGGAGTTTTGCTAACTGGATAGACCTAATTATTTGAATTAAACTACATAAAATGCATTGATAACTCTTAGCCTATTACGTTTGGGCTTGAGGGCAATATTGCAGCTGCATTTAGAAAACCAAGTCTATATTTCCCGGTTATTTAATTTTAATTTGATTTTTTTTGCTTATATTTACCTGTGTCTTGAATTAAACGCTTGAGAGCGTGTGACGTCACGATGACGTTTCTTTATTAGAAGAAAAAGTGTCCGCGCGAGCTGCCTGAATGAATCCGCAGCGAAGACATTAGCTTTTACTTTCTATTCAAACAAACGCCTATTTATTTAGATCTCACAGTAATACTCAGATGTAGAAGTTTGTTTCGTATTTACACGCGTTGATGCCGTTGTCCGTGCGCTGTCAGAACAGTAAAACACAGATAACTACAGCGGGGCTAGCTGAGAGCTAGCGCCGAGCAGAGCCGCTGGAGAAGCCGGGTAAGAGAAGGGACATCAAGAGGAGCTGAAGTGCTCCACTGCCGCTGTTTCATCTTCGGGACGGGTGACAGCGCGGAAGTCTCCGATCTGTTCATGTTTATTTGGCTGTACATTAAACCATTCTCTCACTGATAAACTAACTTAACCGGGACGGATAAGACTCGGGCTAACAGAGGCTAGCGCAGCGGCGTTTAAACAGGAGCTTTTAAAGTCCCATCAGCCCAACATCAGCGAAGCTTTGGACCAGGACTATGGCCAGTGGGACCACAGCAGGCTCCTCTCGTCAGTCTAATGGAGAAAGGGCACCGGGACAAGTCTCTTCTGATCGTAAGCTCCGAGACCAGTCCGAACCAGAGGCTGACCTCGTCCCGACAGCGAAGAGCTTATCTCGGCTGTGCAGCAGAGACGAGGAGGAGCGGGCCACGGCTCTGGAGCAGCTCACTGACAGTGTCTTGATGTGTTTGGGTTTGGACCGGCCCGGATCGACCCGCCTCAGTCAAAAAACACTCCTGCATCTGCTCCGATTATCACTGTCCTGCCCCCTACAAGAGGTACGAGAGAAAGCCTCCGAGCTGCTCCGGTCCGCGCAGGTAAGACTCTGCAGCCCCTTCAGAGAGAGACAACACTCTAAAAGACTAAACCATTCTTTAAAAGTGACTCCGATATTACACTCTTTGCACCAATTTAACCGTTACTGTCGCTATTATTTTAAATACTTATTATTAGTACTATTATTATTATTATTATTATTTCTGAATACACGAAAGGACGTTTGCTGCTCTTAATGGTTCTCAATCGCTGTTAATCAAAATCAAGCCCAGTTTTGGACCTTTTACTGCGTATTTCATCAGACATTGAACTGTAGCACTGTAGGTGATGCAAGACCTGCTGTGGTGTTCATAAACAAGGCAGACACGCCCCCTCCCAGTGTCCTGACAAATACCAAACCCGATCACACCACTTTCATCAGCCTAAGAAGAGCTGCTGGGAGCGCTCATTCACTTTTCTTTGATTAACGATGGGAAAACAGATTTAGGACTTTTTATTCACGACTCCTCCGCCAATAATGTCGGTGAGTGCAACTTTTGTTTATGAGCTTCTGAGTTATGAATCTGCGCTCTCCTGTTACCGTGGGCTGGAGGGCGTTGGAGCCGCCTGCAGATCTATTTAAAACAGTGTAGGTTATAATGAATATACTAATATGCAGGGTTTTTTTTTTTTCAGTTTAAGACCTCTGGTTAAGTTGGTGTTCCAATACACTGTAAATATCTCCTGCCTTTATAATAAATAGATAAAAGCATGGACTATTTATGTGTTACACAATTGATGTACATGTATGTCTTTTTTGTATGAGCTTTTGTTTAAGTTTTTTGTTTTGAACACAGGAGCAAGGTGTAGCAGTACCTCGAGCACTGGCTTCAGGTCCTAGTGCCTTTATACCAGCAAAACAGGTGTGTTAAACCCATTTTTCAAAGCTCTCTGAGTGTATAGACTATAGGCATATTGTTGTACAGTACCAGTTATATTATTATTAGTTCTTACTGTTGTTCTCTGTAAAACTCTGTGTGTTTCTTAGACTTTCACTTACTTAACTGGTTTATAGCTGCACTATGTAGCTTTTCTGATGCAGGGTCTATCACTGGCTTGTCTCCATGGAGTTATCCGTGCTTTGCCTGGAATGTTTCACAGTATGACATAAACTTTCATATTTATTTATTCAATTTCTGTTGTTTTATTGCACTTTTGCACAATGGGATTGGCGATAGGCAGATCTGACCTGTTACGTGGCCTGGTGGTGTCATCTGCTTATATCCTTGACAATAGATGACTTAAATGCCATTCTGTTGAATATTTTAATCTAGACAAAACAATAACATCTCCATGGAGACAAGCATGTTGTGGATCTTCCGCTAGAAAAGTTACATAGGGCACCTTTTAATGATTGGATATTTTATTGTGTTACATTCAGCCTCTTTCACCTCTTTTAGATTTTACAAGAAGGACTTGATCAGGACATCCTTATCGAATCTTTTATTTCACTGGGTCGGGTGGACCACGTCACAATGGTCATGGCTCTTCACCCTGCCTACCTCAGCTGCTTCCTGAGGACCCAGCATGCTTTGCTGGAGATGGACGGGCCTTTGCCACGTCACTGGAGACATTACATTGCTGTTATGGTGAGGAAACCACTGGGATACATTGTGTGGTTGCATAATGTACTGCAACTGAATTAAGTTACCATCAGTTACCAAATCACAAAGGCTGGAATCATTTAGATAATAGTTTGTCCTCTGCAAAGAAGAAAAACCTCAAAATGTATTCTTAATCTTAATTCTTAATCTGTAGTTTAAGTCTTTACAAACATAAATTCTGAAATGCGTGGGATACTTGCATTTATCACTTTATTTGCAGCCTTAATACCTTGTTGTACCCGAATCATGCATGCTGTACTTGAGTGTGCAAAAAAATGCAAAATGCGGAAATACAGAAAATGACACAGCCATTGCTTCTTTCATGTCAGCTAAAATAATATGCACATACATGATCAGTCATTGTTTTTCTGTTTTGTCAGCGTTTGTGGTTTTGTGTGGTGGTTGGAGTCTATGAAATTTGGTAATTCAACCTCATGTGTTTATTCCTAATTTAGGTGCATTTATACTTTCACTGTATCACACTCACTAGTCTACATAGTCCATAATATTTTTTCTTTTCCTTTTCTTGAACCTCTAGTTCTTTTTAACACAGTTGTCCTGGTTATGTGCAGGCTGCAGCTAGGCACCATTGCTCATATTTGGTCCAGCACCATAGCACATGTTTCCTGGAGGCGGGCGGCGAGGAGAGCTGGCTCAGTGGCTTGGAGCAGGCTCCGACTAAACTGAGCAGCCTTCAGACCCTCAACAAACTGATGGCACACAGGCCCTGGCTCATCACAGAGCAGCACATCCAGGTCAGAGACACACACATGTACAAACACAAACACACACACACACACAGGCACAGTGGAGCTCTTTTTACTGTTGTCACATGGAGAAATACTCTCATACCCATACACCAACCAAGCAGAACATAACCAGTGAACCAATGTAGAAACACACATTATTTCAACTCTTTATGTCTTGTAAAAATTCAGCCCTCAAGTAAAAAAAAAATGAAGCTAAACTACTAGAACTGCAATCCATATTATGACTAATTTTAATGTTTATATATACTTAATTTGTATAAGGTAACATTAATTTCCCCCTTGTAGGCACTGGTGTGTCCTGGGGCAGATCCTCGCTGGTCATTGGCTGAGCTGATACATGCTATTATGGTACTGGCGCACGCTCATTCGCTCTGCTCCTTTGTGTGGGGCTGTGGCCTGAATCCTGAGTCTGACCATATCGGAGGCTTCACCTTCCAGCCCTCATCCCCTAGTCATGTCTCCCCAAGTCCCCAAAGTCCCGCACATGAGGACGGCAGGCAAGAGGTCCGTCTACACCCAAAAAATCATGACTATTCATCGCCTTGTTTTTCAGGAAAAAAAATCACCTATTTGATTGACGTTATCAGATATGTTGCAACTTGCACTTCAAACATATAGATACTGTAGATATATACATTGTTCGTTGTGTTTATGATTTAGTAGATGTTTTGTTTTGGGTTTTTTTTTGACAAAAACATCTTAAATAGCCACAGGGATGTTTTTATCTGCTTATTTTATGATACTATTCAAAAGAAGGCTGCTAACGTGTTTCAAACTTAAATAGGAGTTTTTTTATTTTTAGCTAACCGGGTAGCTGTTTAGTTGTTTTGTTCACTTATTATCATTGTGTAATCAACCACAAAGTAGTCCGTTATGGGTGACAGAATTAGAAAAACATTTGCACTCATACCTGTTGTTCCGGTTTTGCCATTACACAGAAATGCATGGTTGTGTGTGTGTTGGTGATAAAGAACATTGTTGTGCACTGTTGTTGATTAGCTGGTGGACGGAGCCATGGAGGTGGAGGTGCTGATGAAGAGGATGGTGGAGTTACAGCAGCAGGAAGAAGAGTACACGCAGGAAGAAATAATTACTCGTTTTGAAAGGGAGAGGAGTGAAAGCATTCCCACTGGTACTTACATGTTGTTTATCCATTTATTGTCCTGTCATTATCTTGCTTAGGCCGTGTTTATGACACCCTTTACCTTTGCCATTTCTCCAGCTGTGGTCCGTGGAGCCCCCCCTGACATGGTGCAGCGCCTGGTGGAGGATCCAGACTTTAGATATGAGGACTTTGCACCCAGAGGAGAGCAGTCTCCCACCACCATGAGAGCACAGGTACAGCACAGACTCTAAATGGATTATGATCTGAAGTTAAACAGGGTGTGCAAACAGTCTTTAATCGACCTTCTGTTGTGCAAACTGATATATATATATATCTGTATGTGTATATTGTGTAAAGGATTATTCCTGGGAGGACCATGGCTATTCTCTGGTCAACAGACTTCTGCCTGACATGGGACAGCTTTTGGATGAGAAGTTCCAGGTATTAAACACATTTTAGTGAAGTATATTGTGATAATATTGGATTAATGTATAAAGATTCAAATATCACTGTAAAACAACCAGGATTTTCTCTTGCAAACATGTATTTTCAAACTTGATTCTGAATGTTTAAATGTGTATTGTGTGTGTGTGTGTGTGTGTGTGTGTGTGTTGATCGGCAGGTTGTTAGTAACATGACTTACCACCGGATGGCGATGCATGAGGGTGTTGATACATACACTCTGAGAAAGGCTCTGTGGAACTACATTCATTGTCTCTATGGCATTCGGTAAGTATCAAAACATCTTTGCTGATTGTGTTTATTTTATTTGACAAAGTGTGTGCTCACTTCCATACAGATATGATGACTACGACTACGGCAGCGTCAATGTCTTGTTAGAGCGCTCTCTGAAAGTATTTGTTAAAACCATGGCCTGTCACCCAGAGCAGACCACAATGCGCATCTACCACGACTTCTGGAGGCATTTCCAACACTCAGAGAAGGTAAAGTAAAACCAACAATATCTATTTAGTCTAATGATTAATGCATGAGTAATGATTTTATATGTGCTCTCTTCTTAAAGGTTCATGCTAATCTTATAGTGATGGAGGCCCGGCTACAAGCTACCTTGCTGTACACGTTACGAGCTATAACACACTACATGAGATGACATCACACACGAAACAGAAAATGACAACTGCAACTTCGCAAATGCTGAGCCAGCTGAGATACCACAGCACAAATGTGACAAGTGGATTCATAACTTTGCACAAATGTAACACACTACAACGAATGTTTGTTATGTACGTTATTTTTTCAGTGTTAATTATTGATGCTGCGTTGCGACAAGGATAATGTGTTACTTTTATTGCACTGAATTTCTTCATATTTAGTTTTGACCAGTCGAATCTAAAGCTTTATTTAAAAAATCTTGCACATCCTGAGTCAAACATATCTAAACCATCAACATATGACCCGGCATGACGTCATATCACTCTCAAATCATCACTGTGGGTTTTAGGTATTTTTGTGACAAACTTGTTTAGATCTGTTAACTGCTGTCCTGTTTATGAGACCACCCATGCCTCAATATCTGAGACTACCTTGTATTTTTCTACCCAATAAAGTTAAAAATAAATTTTGCTAAAAATGTTATTGTCCCTGTTTTACTGTTTTTCTAATTTTCATGATTTTTATTTTACCTTTATTATTTTATTTCATACTGAAGGACTTTTTGTTGTGGCCCCTTCTCTTCAGATAGTGTTTAAGTAACCAGTCAAGGGTGGTCTTTTTTTGCTGTGGCCCTTTCTCTTCAGATAATATTTGTCTTGTAAAATACTTGTAGTTGCACTCTCCAGCCACTAGATGTAGACAAAGACTAGGAGGTGTGTGGTGTCTGCACAACTCACTTAAAGCTCCAAATCTTTGAGCATATTTTGTGAATATATTGATGATTGATTATGTAGTTTCTACCATCGTTAAACTCTTCGATATTTGGTGTGGCTTTATGCTTCGGGTTAACCACGTGAACACTGTATATCGTAGGGTTTTAACACGTTTCTTCTGTTCTTCCTGTTTCACACCTTCTGTGCAAATTCATGAAAAGTGAAATTACATTCTTAACAATTGTTGCATCATCTGTAAAAGCCTAAATTGCATTTAAAAAAGTCAACTCATAAAATATCAAGCTATTGTACTTTTACGACAATACTTTTACGCATAAGCGTGGATAGGATGATCAAATTCAATAGCGTACCAAAGTTCACCTCATTATTGGCTGGAGGAGGGCGCGTTCCTCTGGGGCGGGCCTCAGTGCGCGTCCAGGAGCCTCCGGACAGCGCGCGCACACATCCCCTCCTCACACAGCTCAGGTTGGCACGGGTGCTCATCTCCTGCCCCTCACCTCACTGGATCAAGTCTTATGGTAAGGCTTTTTAAAGTTTTAACAACTTTGTAATGGCTATAACAACAAGTAGTCTACTATCAAACATGTCATTGCGGACCTGAAGTTTATGGTTACAAGTGTATCCTCCACCACACCACCACCACCACGTTACTGGTGTTTTACAATCTTCTCTTTGTCACATTTCAGCAGATATTCAGCAAAGTGCATGACATTGAAATCTGAACACAGTCAACATCACTGTATTGTAGGCTCTGTTAAGTGGAGTACTTTAAGGGACTGTGTGAAATGCTTTAGTGTTAAGTAGCCTAAGGGAAGTTACTTGTGAGAAGTTGATAACAGTTTGAGGTAGACTCACACCACAGAGGATGCCATGTAGAAATCAGAAATGTTGAAACAATTAATTGCATAAGAACCGAAATTTGTGCTTAATATTTGGCATGTAACCTTATCTTGTTGAAATGTTCTGTTCTTTTCTATAATCTACAATAGATACAATGCCCTTTGAAGATAAAGACTGTCTTGAAAAGAAAGACATTTAGATACTTTAATGTGTGATTTGTGAACTTGAAGAAAAGGCAGGGCTCGGTGCATCCTTTACATCCATTCATTTAGCTGTTCTTGCTTCCCTAACACAAACACTTGATGGTTTTGATACAGTACACCTGTTACCCTTTCATTTTCACAATTAAAAAACAAATAGGCTAATCCAAGATTTTGTGGGAGTAACCTGGGGACACTAAAGGATGGGTAGGTAAAAAAACAAGATTAGACTGACCAAGGCCAAACCTCATCGCTTCCTGTTTCTTAGCAAGGTTGGTTCCTGTCTTGAGCCATGGAGCAGGGCAGGAAGGAAAGGGGCGTTGCTTTGAGTTTAGACATATATGGTCAAATGGTCAGTTATGCTAAACCATCATTCTAAACCAATCACTCATAACATGACAGCAATTTAGTGACCGTGATACGATGATAGGCAATATACGTCCACATTCACCAAAACCGCACCAGTCATGGATGAGAGTACAGTGACATCATCTGGAAACAGGACGTCCCGATGACCGAGACCCCCCTCCCCTTCTACATTTTGAGAGTGTAGCTCCAGTGACAGCTTGCTTCCCATTGTCCTATCATTCCCGCTCCAAACAGACCCTGCATCCTGTGGGGCTTCCTCCTAATCTGAGCTATATGGACAAGAGCCATCAGGCGAGGAAGAGGAGAGGATGAAAAATCTGATGAAGTAGATTCATTGTAAGACTGGTGTGAAAGCGCGAGAACTTTGAGAATATTTGGGTTCTCAGAGTTAATTCCCCAGATGAAGTGGCTTATCTGCTACCCGTTGTGCAGGAAAGGGTGTGTCCCCGGGATGTTTGTGTGTGTGAGTTTTGGAGGGCAGTGCTGAGGTTTGAGTGAGAGACTGGACTTGTGCATCAGTGTGTTGTAGGTCACACCACACGGCCTTCCTCACATTGTTTAGGATAACATTTACTGTACATTATATCCACTATATTTATGTCTCAAGAACGCTGGTTAGAACCGCTCTGAGATAAGAGGCTCAGACTAGAGGCTCAACTCCTTTTCGGCCTTCATTTCAGATATTCAGAATGTTACTGGTCACACGTGGAAGGGCGGCAAAATCACTGGTGAAATGTAACAAAGTAAAAGTAGTAAAGCACTATATTTTAGGTATCTGTACTATACTTAAGTAATATTTAAAGTGGATACTTTTTACTTTTACTTCACTACATTTGAGAGCAGGTATCGGTACTTTCTACTGCACTACATTTTTGAACAAGACTGAAAAGTAAAGCACCTGCTGAAAAGTTTGAGGGGTTTATTTTTTAACACGTTCATAATTTGAACAAACAAATATGAGAAACAAAACAGCTAGAAAAAACAATTGATTCAGTTGTTTCTGATGAACAAATCTTTATAAAAATTACTACTACTACTACTACTTCTACTAATTACTATTAAGCTTCATAAGATGTCAAAATCTGCACAAAATACTTTTACTTTTTACTCTTTAAGCACATTTTTAAGAGGTTACTTTAATGCATTTTTCATGTGAAACTTTTACTTTTACTTGAGTACTTTTTGCTCCAGTATTTGTACTTTTACTTAACAAACACAAAGTACTTCTCCCACCGCTGGTTAAAATGATTCACAAAAAACAAACAAAAAACAAAGTGATTTGAGTAGATTTAGCTTAGGTGAATACACTCTGTACTTCTATGTCATTATTTCAATATTTTAAAGATTATAAATTACATATTTTCCATGTATCTCGCTGATGAAAACCTGATACCTTGATAGATATTAATAATCTATGGCCATACAACAGTGTGTGTGTGTGTGTGTAATATATATATATATATATATATATATATATATGTATATGTATATGTATATATATATATATATATATATATATATATATATATATATATATATATATATATATATATATATATATATGTATATTATATATATATATATATGTATATGTATATGTATATGTATGTATATGTATATGTATATGTACAGTCACAGTAGGGACACAACTTTACAGCTTAAAAATGCTACTTTTTTTGGGTCTATATAGGCCTGTCACCATAATTTGTATATCGTATAATATCGTTCTGTCAGTATTTTTCAGTATATGAAAAGTAGAACAATATTTTTGGGGGTCAGTGTTTATCATGTATGCAGTTTCTTTGCCCTACTGGGACATTTTTGGTTATTTTTCGACTATACAATAAGATTTAATCTGTAAATGGTTGAATTAATAACCTTTATGGCTCACTACAAAAGTAAACTAAGTACTTAAGTGTTTCATTCAGCTGTTTTTTTTGTTTTGCAGCTCATGATTTTTAACAATATGGTAGATTTCGAATTTTTTTTGTGGTTTAAATCAGCTCTTTGGTTATTGTGTCAGTGGCATTTGTTTTAATATTATCGTTCATCGTCTTTATTTAAGTCATTAACATATTGAAGTTCAGAATGTGTTAGCACCACAGGCCTAGGTTCATATTTGAAGGGCCTCATACAAACAGTATGCTAATAGAGGAAATAGCACGTTTCATAAACTTTGGCCTGCCTACAGTAATGTACAGATATTTAGCATTGTCTTTCTCATGTGACGAAAGCTTTGAATATTTGTGTTATGCACAATGAATTTGAACAGTTTAGCCCACTTCCTGGGAATATGCACAAGCTGGGCTACTGTATCATTATTTGCATGACTTGGTTTCTAAAAAATAAAGAGGAACATGACCGTATTCTCACATGAACCGTGTTATTTAAACTGTGCTAACCTCTCTAAAACCATGCACACTCCCTTACTCTCACTTATTCTTAGTAATGGGAAGAATACTTTGAAAATGCATTTAGTGACAGAATACTAAATACCCAAATTAAAATGTATTTTGTAACACCTTATGTTACATGAGCCATTAGAGTACTGTGTTCTGAATACTTAGGATACTTTTACACTGAGTTGCATTTTATTATAGTGGAAAAACAAAACATCTAGTTACAAACAGCTTTATTTTTGTTGTTATGCATTCATTTATGTCAAATTAGAGATGAAAAATCACACATTCATGCACTGCAAAAGCTCTCACTTACACCATGCAGTTCAAAGTGAAAACTGTGTGGGGTAGTACCATCAAGTACCACCAAATGAAAGGGTAACCATCCTGGAATACAGTTACTCCAAATTAGTATTCAGAACAGGTATTTTTTGGTATATGTATTCAGTTACTTCCATACTTCCAGATCATATTCTATTCATGTGAAAGGTAGGCCCTGTCTATGCTTTAAATATGTTTCTCTTCTTGATTTTTACAGGTCTGATTACACTGAAGAAGACACATCAGCAACCAGGAACAAAACTGAGGTGAACAATGACTGATTTCTCGTAGATGCACCTCAAGAACGTGCATGTCTTGTGGTTAACCAGAAGACAGTATGTACATGACTGAAGGAATATGAATGTTTGTTGTGGTAGAGTTGGGTTAAAAAAGCCAAATATCTGTTGAAATGAAATGAATTGTGCAGTTTAGGTTGTTTAGTGTACCACAGCTGGTTCATGTATATGTGTGTGTGTGTATCCTTAGTTTTCAGGAAAAGGGGGGGCTATCTGAAGGGCGGACAGGAAACTCTAACAGGGCTAACTTCCTGCAGCTTTCCCGATGGCCAGTTTGATAATGCATAAGTGCGCACACCTCCAAATAACTGTCCTGTGTCAGTGATTTTGAGTCAGAATCGCTTCTTTACATTTGATGAGACATGTGTCTAATAAATTATGATTATACACAAGAGTAGACTTCTTACAGTTTACTATTGTCCCTGGCCACTATAACTTTTATTGTTCTTCCTGTGTGTTACTTCCTGCACATTCCTCAGTAGGTGGGATGACGGTGGGCCTGTACAATGTAAGGTTGACGGTTAGAAGCCCAGCACTCATAACATCAGTCTGATTGATGACGTATTCTGCCATGTTAACTAAATAGTCTCTGTGTAACATTAATGACTTAGTTGTGGCGTAGATTTGGGCCAAAAGTTCTCCTGTCCGCTTTCTATCACATTCATGCTTATGTTCTCTGTCTAAGAAAGTTTAAGAGCTGCTTTTTACTGCTTAAAGATAAATAATAAACATTGGGGTGTGTTAGGCAAGCAGTGGTATGTTGGCCAGTAAACAAGGGTCATAGCTGGACAAAATATCAGTGAACACAGTCTGGGTCTCAATGCAACAAAAATAGCATGAGGACAACTTAAAAACGAAATTACTTTTGTACTGTTGAGGTTAGAAAGTTGTAGGATTCAACGACCCGTGATCATTGTTCTGCCGGTGTTTTGCGCACAATCC